>AWVW02032753.1:0-11012 GCA_000500225.2 Phytophthora pinifolia
TTGCGGCGATTGCTCGGCGATTTGGATCCGGCGATTCAACCAACCGACAAGGGACATTTCAATGAGAATCGACAATATCATCCCAGCAAATACATAATTGTTCACTTTTCGGCGTCAACTATGCAATATACGATATCTGCTCTGCAAATGACAAATATTGTTCCTTTCCCCTTTTGGTTCACCTCTCGAGCTTCTCGATCGTCCGCACCATGTGCTTCAGTATCGACGAATTGACGGCTCTGTGGGTTCCTGGAGGGCAGAGCATCTCGTCCTGGGCGTCCATCCACTGCTTGCAGCCGTCCACATCCACCTCGATCCGTAGACGACCGTCCACCTCGCACGCTTCGCAAGCGCTGACAACAGCGTTGCGCCATTCGGGATATTTCTTTGTGGCGACCTGCTGACCCACCATCACAGCATGCCCCACTTTGAAGTCGCGCCAGTTCCGCACCTTTGTGTGTAGTGGCGCGATCCGCGTCGACGTGCGCTCAATCCACTCGTCCCACTTGGATGTCCAGCCTCGGTAGTGCAGTTTCACCAGCGTCGAACTCAGTGCCACCACCCGTGATTCGTACCTGTACAATCACAAAAGCCAGAATACGTTAGCCCACCGAGGGATTGCCACCGCTTCAGTAATGACGAGCGTTCCAGACGAACCAAACGTTATCGGTGTCACGAGCGTCAATCATCTGGCCAAGCTGAAGCTGATAGCGCCAAGCATCTTCCCCACTGATGCTAGTATCCATTCGGCCATCCACTACTTCTTTCGTTGTCGACAATATGTGATCAACGGCACGCAACCCACTACCACACGTAGTTTGCTCGCGGCTAGTCTCCATGGGGCTCATTGGCGCAGAACTGACGGCGCTGGCACCACTTTCTTCGGACGCAGACCCTCCACGGTCTGTGGCAGAGGTTTCAGCTCCATCCCCGCCCTCCTGGTCAGCCTCGCCGCTGCTTTCCTCGCGATCGTCGTCAACCACACACCATTCATCGCCGTCGGCATCACTACCAGCTAAATGTATGGCACGAGTAGCTTTGCGCACAGAGTCCATGTCGATCTCAGCTTCAACACTTGAAGAAGATGAGGCCGGTAAAGCCTCTGGCCGCTCGAAGTAGTTGAACAGCAACGCTGGAGGGGCCGCTAGAACTGCTGAGGTCGCCTTCGCATTGGCATTCACTGCCTTGTGGGTTCCTTTGGGGCAGAGAAGCTCATCCTGTGCGTCCAGCCACTTTTTCTTGCCATCGACTTCCACCTCAATTTGAAAGCAACCGACTCCGGTATCGCAGGCTGTCACGCACGCATTTCGCCACTCCGGGTAACGTTTACCAGGCACCTCAGCACCTACCAAGACTTCGTCGCTGACTTGAAATGCCCGCCAATTGGGCACCTTCGTATGTAGAGGTGCTAAGCGCCCCGACGTGCGGAGCAGCCACTCGTCCCACTTGGACGTCCAGCCACGGTAGTGCACTTTGACATAAAGCGCGTCCATTTCCACGATTCGGGACTCGTACCAGCGTTTGTCCGTGTCCATCGCGTCAATTAACTGGCCGACTTCGAGCTCGAAGCGCCAAGTATTCTGCTGAATGTCGCTGTAGAATCTACCTCGCCGCCAATCGCCCAACCCAACAACAGACCTGCTCTCCACCAGCAGCTGAAAGCGATGCTTCTGACCACGAAGATCAGCATGTGACGACGTAAGCTGCAGCCTGACCGAGCTAGACCCGTCTTCCCCGCCCTCTTTCTCAGCACTCGAGCGTTCTTCCTTCTCTTCAATTCCACCAAGCGGTGCCCACACTTGGTTCTCGTCCCTGCGCTCGCACACTTGAATGATATCACGGAGGTTCTCTCTGTTCACATAGTGAAACACGCCGCGCAGCTGTGGCTGAACCAACACCATTTCGCGAACCATCCGCTCCAAGTCCTTCCTGGCGCAGCTCCCGTCCGCCACCACCACCAGCGGCGTCTGATTCTTATCAAGCAACTCCATCGGAGTCTCCAGACCGCTGTACCAAACCAGAAGCTGCAACAGCAACATCCAATCCACAATAAACAATAAATAAATAAACACAGCCCACTAGCTACAAGAGAAGTTTTCAATAGAAAGTGTCTGCGTCTACCTGGAAGATATTGCAGCTCTTCTCCTTCTCCATCCGAAGCGTTTGATCTGTATCTGATTCCAGTTCCTCTATCTTCTGATTATCTTCTTCCTGTTGTGAACGTTTGTTGCCGTTGTAGGGCCCGTCGCTGTCGAGAATCTGATTCTGCGCCTGTGCCGCATCGAGCGCGCGCTTGGAGGGGCTGTTCTGCGGCTCAAGGGCGACGCTGTGGCAGCTCTCATCGTCACTGTCCACGACAAGCCAGTCATCGCCGTCGTAGCTTGCGGCCTTGGACTTGGTCATATGATCTGCTGGCTAGGCGCTTCGTGAATGGTCGCGGTTGAACTTGGGCCGAGAAGATGGTGTGCGAGACACGAATCTGATGTGGCAGAGATAAAATATATTTCAGCACTTTTACATGCATTTTGAATTTCTAGCTATTCGCCAATATCGTAACTCTCGACGCCGAAGTAGGTCTTATGCAACGTCGTCGAGCTTTTCCAAAACCAACCAATTCGTCCATGCTGAAGCACATGGCGCCGCGCTCTCTGGGGCTGGGCCACATCTCAATTGGCAGCCCTTTTATTTACTTAGTATGACGTATGAAGTTTGCGCCTTCCTATTGGTCCGAACTATCTGCAAATAATAGTGTGCACCACACCACGTTTTGCGCGCAACGTGTTTACCGCAATTGGCATCTTGCGCCGTGCGCTCAAGCCGAAGAAGCCCGAGAAGATGCAGCGCCAGCCTGTGCCTGCAGCCGCCGACTCGGACCCGAACCGCCTCGTATCCAGCGAGGACGAGATGCTGCGTCTGGCGCCACTACCACACGAGCGCGTCGTGTACTGGGGCTCTGGCAGTCCGCAGGGTGAGCCAATGGTCCGTCGCCTCACTCTGAGATGGCGGCTCTAACGTCTCTGTATCTCTCTGTCCTATCAGCGTGGCGTATTCTTATCGCTCTGGAGGAGAAGAAGCTGCCCTACCGCAGCGTGTGCGTGAGCTTCTCCAGTGGCGTGCTCAAGACGCCCTTCTTCCGGGCACTTAACCCGCGGATGCGCATCCCTGTGCTGGTGGAGCCCGTGGAGCTGCCGCCCCATGTAGAAGCACAGGAAGAGGAAGCTGGCAAAGATCTGACACCCCACAGCAAGGTAGCAGAGGCTGCCATGGGCATCTCGAGGCTCATGACGCAGACCATGTCGCAGTACCGAACCATCGTGTACGAGTCCGGCGCCATCCTGGAATACCTGGAGAAGAAATACCCGGATGCTCCGTGCATGCCTGCGTCGCCGGCCCTGTACGCGGTAGCGCAGTCCAGACTGCACGAAGCGAACGAGATCTTGTCTGTGGTGGGAGACCTGGTGGTCTACTTGCGGCGATTCCCACAGGACAAGCGCAACCCGGCAGTGGTGAACGCCAAGTGGGCGTCCGTGGAGAACGAGCTGAACCTGTGGGAGTCGTATCTGGGTGGCCACCAGCTCCTCGTGGACCCGGAAGTGCCGTATCTGTGCGATTTCACGCTCTTCACCAACGTCGCGTACGCGGTGCGGTGTGGCTTGCAGCTTGACGAGCTCTACCCGCGACTGGCAATGTTCTACGTGCGTCTGTGTGCACGAGCGTCGATTGAAACGACCTGGCCGCCTCATTGGCGAACAACCTTCGGCTCCAAAGTCCTCACCAAGACATGTTGTTACTGTGGCGGCCACGCAGACCAGCCCTGTGTCTGCAAACAACGGCCGGCGCCGGCGAACATGGTGGCACCGCCTGCAATGCGCACCACCCAACAGCCATCGTGATACCACCGTAGGACTACAGTCAGTTGAATCCAATGAACCGCGTTACCTACGACAAATACGACCCGGTAATACACAAGTAGTGCGTGCAGATTTCCCAGCTCAAACAGCAAGACCCGCAATTTACGCCAATGAGCATCCTGTTGTTGATATTCCCGTGTTCGTATCAGCCTTTCATGGCGTCCACTGCCAGCTTACGAGCCTCGCCTTATAGCAGCCCAACCTTGCGCAGGAATACTTGCGCACGACGCAGCGTGAGCTCTTTCTCCTTCTCCGTGTTCACGACGCCGCACTCAGCCATGGTGTCGCGCTCAGGAAAGTGCCACGACTTTTCCATGTGCTCGTAAACTTCCCAGGTGGCATCCGAGATGTCGTTTTTCCGCGCTATCATACGCCCTCTGATGATCTCACGATCGCACGCACACATGATGACGGCAAACAGCGCGCCTTCGCTGTGAGCTGCAGCGATGAATCGCTGTCGCTGAACTGGGTCCCGGAACGTGGCATCAACAACCACACGCTCCCCTTTGCGCAGGTGCTTGACGCACAGCTTCAAAATCTCGTCGTACGTGCGCTGGGTCATATCTGGAGAGTACAAACCTTCCTCGAAGCTCCCTTCATCTTTCGCCGTAGAATCTCCCTCCTCACCGTTTTCAATCTCAGCTGCTTGTTGCTCTGCAAGCTCTTTACGAATGGCGTCTGAGCGAAGCCAAACCAAGCTGTTGTCACTTTCAGCCAGCATCTTGGCTAAGTTGGATTTGCCACTTCCAGGGAGCCCCCCGACAAGGATGAGGCACGGTCGCTGCGGTGCCGGGCTCAGAAGCTCCAGTGCCACCAGCCAGTAGCAATGCGCGCGCTGGATCTCCTCGACACGGGTTACTGCCGACAAGGTCGGGTCCATCACTCGGAAACCACACACTTTAGCTCGCACCACCGCTCGATAAGCAGCGTAAAACGTGAACAGCTCCGCATTTTCAGGCGAGTTCTGCACCGCCTTGAGTAAGTACTGCTGCTGTAGAAAGTGCGCAAGGTCCGGACGACCCTTTCTCCAGATGTCCATGACCAGGAAGGCCACATCCGACAGCGGATCGCCAAAGCGGAACTGCTCGTTGAATTCGATGCAATCCAGAATCACAAACCGCGCGTCCTTGCCGGACGAACGCGGCAGTCTGTACACGTGCTCAAGTCGGAGGTCTCCGTGGGTATCGCAGATATAGCCGCTCTCCACGCGAGTCTCAAAAACATGCTTGATCTTCTTCAGCCACGCGTACGATAGCTCCTTCACGCGACGATAGACCGGTTCACTCACTGTCATTCCCGTGTGAGAAGCCGTTTGGTGAAAGTTCTCGTCGATGTTGTGGCGGATCACGGGCTCCCTGCCGAAGTGGTCAATCTTAGGTCCACGACGAGCATCAGCGTGAAATTCCACCAGCTTCTCCGCCACTTGATCTAATATGCTCTCCGTCAGTTCTCCGTGGTCCATGCGATACAACAGCGTGCAGTCATCCGGCAGTCGCGCCATTTGAACAGCCCACTCGACGATCTCGCCGAACTGATCGTTCAGCCACCATTCCAAGTTACTGCTCTTCTCAGTCGTCCAGAAGTCGTCGCCGCGCACGCAGATCTCCCTCGAGTTTCTCTTCATGGACACGGGCACCACGCCGAAGTACACGTCGGGCGCGAGGCGTTGGTTCAGCTGCACCTCGGCGAAGCAAGCCTGGAAACGCTTGTAGAGCGTCGAGAAGTCCGCGAAGCCAAAGTCCACTTGCTTCTTCACCTTGAACACGCGCTCAGGCAGCAGAAAGACCATCGACATGTGCGTGTGCACCACGCGCAGCTTCTCGTCCCCTTTATCTTGCCCGTTAGGAAACGCCGCGCGCTCGGCATCGGCCGTTGGGAACACGTACGAACTCGAGTCCTTTAGCGCTCGCTCGAGCTCCTTCTGCGATACATCGAGGGGCGGCGCCTGCTTGTGCTTCGGACGTCGCGGCTCCATCACCAACGATTCCTTCCTCGTGACACAAAATGACAACTAACGAGCTTGAAAAAGGCAAGTTTAATAGCGAAACAACTTCAACTTGTCACAGATGTACGACACACAACATTCATGTCGACCACACTGAATTGGTGTGTCGCACACGCCCCCTCTTCAATCTCACAACTCACCCTGGAATAATCAGAGCAGAGATGGCCGAGATGCTGGCGCTGGAGGCTGCCCCAGGGTTCGAGAGTGCGCTGGCGGTGATCCCTCCACCCCCTCCCCCTCTAGACAATAAAGAAGCGTCCTCTACGCAAGAAATTGAAGAATCCGCTCCCGCGGAGCCCCAGCCGGAAGCCAAGACGCTGGCCGATCTGGCGCAGCACGTGGGCAACTGGACGCTGCATTCGGACCACGAGCTGCACGCGTATCTGAAGCGCTACTCTGCGCAGCTGTTCGAGCGTACTAAGACACTGGAGGACAGCGTGCGCGACGTGGCGGCCGAGGCGGACGCAGCCCACGTGCGGCTCAAGAACACTTTCAACCAGTTCCTCATGCTGAGCAATAACCAGTTCATCGAGAACCGCGTATACGACGAGGAGCAGGAGGATTTCTTCGGCGTGGAGAGCGGCCAGACGGAGAAGGAAAAGGTGGAGAAAGAAGCGGAGAAAGAGGAGCCCAAGGAGGAGACTGCTCCTGCTGAAAACAAGGATGGAGGCGCGAAGGCTGCGGCCGAGTCCATTGTCAATAAGTACCGGTCCGCACTGGATATGGGTATGGAGGCCATGAAGCTGTTCGTCATGATGGACGAGGAAGAGGACGACACGAGCGACACGTCGTCCCAGTTCGACACGGTACTGGACATCTACAATGAACGCCCGCTGCCCTTTATCATCGGCACTAGGGAATTCCTGGAAGAGGAGACGCTTGGTCTCGGTGCCGCGCCAGAGGACTACTCTGACAGCGACAGCGGCTCCGGAAGCTACGCGTCGTCGTACAGCAGCTCTGACTCGGAATCTGACTCGGACTCAGACGCGAGCCCCAAGTCGAGGAGCAAGAGACGGTCGTCGCACTCGAGATCGCGCTATCGATCCAGTTCCGAGGAGTCGGACGAGTCGTCGGTGGCCGCCCCACCACCAAGACGACGCGCTGGCTCGGACGAGAGTGACACTAGCGGCCTGTTCGGCCGACCTCCTCCCTCTCAACCGCCCAGACGTCGTGCTGACTCGGATGAGAGTGACACAAGCGGTCTGTTTGGTCGTCCGTCAGTGCCGGAAGCCGCTCAGCAGCTTTCGAGAGCTTCTTCCTCGCGTAGTTCTCGCCGCCGTCCAGTGTTTGACGAGGACGAGGAGAGCGAAGACAGCGACTGGTCCAGCGAAAGCGATGCCGAAAGTAAAAAGGCTCCGAGCCGCAAGCAAAGCTCGGCTAGTCGGCGCGGCCAAGAAGCGCCTCCACCGTTTGCCACCCCAACGCCAGCGAGAAAGAACCAGTTTTTCGACAGCTCAGACGAAGAGAGCGAGGCTGGGTTATTTGGCTCAGCTCCTGCAACCAAGCCGCGTGTATTTGCTACGGATGAGGTCAGCGAGCCAAAGCAGCGTCCGTCGCTGTTTGCTGAGGAGTCATCCACCAGCGACGTCGGGAATACGAGCACCCCCAAGCGTCGTAACAGCAGCAAACGTCTCACTCCACGACGCTCCGACTCGTTTGGTTCCTCGTCTTCAGATGAAGAAGGCGGCTTGTTTGGAGGTTCCCACGAAGCCAAAGCCACGACGACACAACAAGCACCACCGCTGGGCTTTCGTTTGCCTCCAATGGGCGAAGCGACGTCAAAAGACTCAACTGCGCTCGAGTCGAAGAAGAGTTTCATTTCCAGCGACAGTGACAACGAGTCTACGATCAGTGGCCTGTTCGGACGCCCTGCCAGCTCTGCGAAAGTGGCCCAGAAGGCCCCTTCAGGTGTCCCTGTTCTGCCGCCTCCGCAACAATCGCGGCGTCTCGATTTCTCCGATGATAGCAGTGATGACGACGAGGAAGGCGGTCTCTTCGGAGCTGCACCAGCCAAAGCAGCTACACCACGTGCTGTGCAGCCGGTGGTGGTACCACCGACTGCAGCTATTCCACCTGCTCGTCGTCCTACCTATTCTGACAGCAGCAGCGAAGATGACGACGATGACGCTGGTCTATTCGGCGCCAAGCCGAAGGCTACACCGGTTACAGTCGCAGTTCCTTCCGTGCCAGCTCCTCGTCCGCAACCAGTGCAACGCGCTCCGCAAAGCGGTCTGTTTGGTGAAGGTGATAGCGACGACAGCGACGACAGCGATGGTGGCGGTCTATTCAGTGCAAGCAAGCCGGTCAAGGCTGCACCTTCAGCCCCAGTAGCTGCAACCCCACCACCAGTCGCTGCTTCGAGGCCTCCGCCTCTGGTTACACGCGACGTCAGTGATAGCGATAGTGACGATGACGAGGGCCTCTTTGGAATCTCGCAACCGGCAAAGACGGTCGTAGCAACACCGATGGCTCCACAGCCAGCGCAAACTCGACCAACGCGTGTTGTACTTAGCGACTCGAGCGATTCAGATGGTGGAGGCTTGTTTGGAGCGCCACCCACGCGGTCTGTGCCAGCGCCGACACCTGCTCCAACACCAGCGGTTGCGACTTCGGTGCCACCCGCTAGGCCATTGATAAACCGACAGATCTCTTCAGACGATGACAGTGATGACTGGAGTGACGACGACGGTGGGCTCTTTGGCGCAGCAACCTCAAAGCCAGCTCCGGCAAAAGCAGTCGTGCCTCCTGCTGCAGCGCCAGCTCCGGCTTCAACGAGCACTTCAGCTCCTGCTCAAGCTGCTGCACCGTCAGCTTCTCTGTTCACTCCCCCGGCAGGCACTACAGCACCGGTTGTCCACCCGCCAATTCCCAACGCTGCTGCCAGGATGCGGGCTGCTGAGTCCGACTCGGATTCCGATTCCGATTGGGATGCTGACGGTGGGCTGTTTGGGCCTGCAAAGAAGTAATCCTATACAAGCTTGAAGCAGTCAAAACGTTGAGCCCTGCGGGTGAAGGAAATCGGCAGTGACTCCGGAGAAGGGCAAAAGCAAGACTTGCCTAAAAAAGTAAAAAAATGATGAAGACTCGCACCAAATCAGCACAAAAAGCATTTTTATTCCTGATCTTTGTTTTGGTATTGTTTGATAGTATTAAAATAGACGTCGCTCTGAAATGAAGCTTGGATTAGGAGTTCGTTGGCCGTGTCGACTTCTTCTGCAGCTCAAGCAGTTCCTTCTGCACTCGGGCCATCTCGCAGATTCGGTCCTCGTTGATGGAGATCCGCTTCTCAAGCACCGAAAGCGTGCGTGTGATGATCTCGAGCTGGCCTACAATGTGCTGCAGAGTGTTGTCCATTGAATACCGCCGAGGTCGGGTCGCTCCTTCTTGACTCGTAGGGGATCTCGCCTCACTGCCCGGAGACTTTGGAGTCCGTTGCGGCGACGCTGGTGGCGGCGGTGGGGGTATCATCGCTGATCCACTCGACAGCGGAGACCTCATCGGTGAGCTTGTCGATCTCACCTCGTACTTGGATGGCGCGTACGGATGCTGCGGCTTCTGCTGCGGGGCTGGCACGGGCATCGACGTTGGCGTCGGAGGAGGTGACGCCACCGGCACCTCCGTCGCCCGTTCAGCCGCTTCGCTTCCTTCTAACGTCTTCTCTTTTCTGCTTCGTCGTTCATCCACCGCTTCCGTCGCCTGAACTTTTGGAGACGGTTTCTCCACCTGCAGACACTTGTCCAGATCTGCCTCCCACACCAAAACGCACGAATCCACAGCTCCAGATGCCAGCAACTTGCAGTCGTGCGAGAACTCTCCACAGTTCACCGCGCCGTCATGCCCCTGCAGCGTGTACAGCACCTGTCCCTCCCTCACATCCCAAAGTTTGATGGAGCCATCGTGCGACGTCGACAGCAGGTAGTTCCCCGTTGGATGAAACCTCACCCACGTGGCACTGGCCTCGTGCGCCTTGTAGTGGTGCACCAACCTCCCGGCCCTCGTGTCCCACAAGTTGACACTTTTATCATAGCTACACGATGCCAAAGTGTAGCCATTATCAGTCGGATGGAAATCCACACTGTTGACTATCCCCGAGTGCTCAAAAAAAGTATTCAGGCAGCGTTTGGTCTCCGTGTCCCAAATTTTCACCGTCTTATCATCGCTTCCGGACGCCACTTTCCGAGCGTCAGGGCTGAATTGCGCACTTCGTACCCAATTACTGTGCCCCGTCAGGCTGCAGCGGAAGCGCCTGGTAGGAAGTGCCCAAATCTTGAGCGACATGTCGTCTGAGGCCGTGAGTAGCTCGCGCCCCGAGGCCGAGAAGCTCACGCTGCGTACAGCCCCTGCGTGGGCCTTGATGGTCACCGAGTCTCCACGCACCATGGGCGTCCAGAGCCGCACCGTGCGGTCCTGCGAGCCCGAGGCCAGAACATCCCCCGCGGGCGAAAAGTTCAGCGCGTGCACGGGCCCCGCGTGGCCCCTGAAGCGGAAGGCGCGCAGCTGCGGCTTGAAGTTCCACACCATCACGACTCCATCCAGAGAAGAGGACGCCACTTGCTGCCCGCTCGGGTGGAAGCTCACGCCTGTCACGGCCGACTTGTGTCCTCGGAAGGTGCGCTCCAGCGACGGATTCTCCATTTTTGGGGATGAAATGGGAACAATTTGCGGATCCCGAAAATGTAGCCAAGTTGAGAAAGTTATCTAGGAAATTTATATTGTCGATTCTCATTGAAATGTTCGCCGAGCAACGCCAGACCTTTGTAAACCGATCAAATATCTAAAGTCAGAGGTTTTTATGGCGGCAACCCACGAGAGAATCCAGGGAGTCCAGTTCTTCAGCAGCTTCCATCGGCAACATGGAGAACAGCGGCAACGCCGAGAGCGGAGGTGTCTTCGCTCGGCGCCGTGTGTCCATGACGCCACCAGACACGCCGGCGCGTACGAACTCCGTCAACTGTAGTCGACTGCATTCAGGACTTCGTTTGACTGGATCCGTCTTTTTTATTGGTCCACAAACTTTTTTATGGCCAATTATCCAGGTTCTAGGTGAATTTAATATCCAATCAGATGTAGGCGGTGGTTTTTTGGCGATTCCACAC
>AWVW02032768.1:0-11211 GCA_000500225.2 Phytophthora pinifolia
AAATATGTGTTTTTATAGGATCCTCGACGGTTCTCGGATCGTCCCTAAAACTCTGGATATAAATATCCAGAGAACTGTGGTTGGGGTTGGTTCATTTCCTGAGGCACGAAAGGAAATGTTTTTTTTTACAAATTTGCTAAAAACCTCTGTTAACCCTTTCGCGATAAAAGGATACATTTTTCACCCTTTTACGACTTTCGCAAAATACGGTGCGACATAGCCCCCCCCCACAAAGGCGCTTTGAACCCGGTCGAGGCAATCGCGTTTTGTTTCTACCAATCAGTCTGAAGGGTACAAGAATATGCGTGAATCCGGCTCGTAACTTATCGGGCCACGTCGCCAACATCACTGATTGATTGTTTGATAGTGAGGTACATTAGTGTCGATTAACTCCGCTAACGCCACCTAATGTCCGGCCTGCCCACGCCATATCTGCTGTGAGGAGGTACGCGATCTCGTTCGTGAGTAGCACAGGGAGATCGCCGCCCTTAGAGTTACACTGTGCTGTCCTTCCGTTTGTTGCGCACCGTGTCCCCATGTTCAGCCCACCAAAAGTGTATGTCCTCGGCCGCCGCCGCAAGCACTCGTTCTGTGTCGTGCGGCAGGCAGCTAAAGCGCTCCGGTCGCCATTCCACCGTCTGGTGAAGGTCTCGATCAACAGTCATCATGGCTCGTACCGCCCTGTTGCGCTCACGGGGCACCTGTGTCCAGGCAATCACCCCGGTAGCATCCGCCATTCGCCGTGTCTTCCAAAACGCGGTTTTGTGGGCAGCTGCTTTAGGTGGCCGTCGGGCCGCCTGTTGCCGTAGCGCCACCCCATCGTCACTTGCAACGTGACACGGTCCCCAGTTCTCTCGGTCACAGATCTGAAGCCCTCGCAGTAAGCTGAGATGCCCAGTCGACGCCGCTTTGCCGCGCACCTTTCGTTGAGTACTGAATCCACTCGGCAGCAGCGCTTTAAAACGGCCAGTCTCGACGTCCACCTTAGCCATTAGCACTCCACCGATCGCCTGGGCAGATGGAAGGTCCACCTTGCCTGCATGTAGTACCAGCACCACCGTATCTGTCGGCCAGGTGGTCTGCAGGCGTCGATTCCGGTTGCCACCTAATGTCGTGCAGATGACTCGACGGAGCCGTACTTCCAGCATATTGCTGGAGTTCGGCAGCGCCGCACTAGTGATGGTCTCGTGTCCTCGCCGTAGTCTGGTCTCGAAAACCGCGACGTGGTGGGCACTGGTGACGTCATTGTGGTCATCAAAATGCGCCACTCTCCATCGCCACACACTTTGCAGTTAGAGGGCGGCGCCCAAACCCCAGCATTGCTCCAAAATCATATCCACACGACCACCCAGCTTTGACAGCGCAAAAGCCACTCGAAGTGGCTCGTCCGAGAGGAGACCAGCCTGCATGGCGATCTCCACTTCTCGGACCCAGAAGTGAAGGTTTTCGCCTTCCTTCCCTTCGTAGGGCGTCACGTTCAGCCTCAACGGCTTGGACTGCGACGGCCTTGGCGTAGCCACGACAGCTTGCATGCTGCCTCGAACAAGGCCTCCCACTGGATCTCGAGCTCCTCTGCAATGATCCGCCCCGTGAGTTCCAATATCTCATGCGGCAGACCCGGTAGAGTGAGCGAGAAGATCGCTGTTCTGTAGTCCTGTAATCGCAGTCCGGTCGCCTCCCACCTGGATGTGAGTGTCCGTCGCAGTGTGATCGCCGCCGGGCACGACCAGAAGACGTGCGCAAGATCTACTCTCCCTGTCTTGGCGCACTTGCTATGCGGGCAGTGAAAACCAGCGGATACGGGGTTGTAGGTTGACATCCCATAGTGTTTGAGTCGCAGGTGGTCCCACAGTCCTTTCTCGAGGCTGACATTTTTTGCCTCAAGAAAGGGGGTGCGGCTCAGGATCCACTCAACATGAGGCCTCTCTCTCTCTGATGAACACCGATTACAAGTTACTTACCCGGATATTAGCGACGCGAACTAGCTGGAAGCTGCCCCGGATCATCCATCCCAACCAAAATGGATTTGTGCCGTGGCGCAACATTCACGCAACGTTGGACCTGTTCAGGGCAGCCCAAATTGAGGCGCAGCTGGACCCTGCTCTGGCGGCGGCATTGGAGCTGCTGCTAGATTTCTGTAAGGCCTACGATTCGGTGCATAGGGAATTTATGTACGCCGTGCTGCTATGGTTTGGCTTCCCGACAGTGTTCGTGACTGCATTGCGATCGATGCACGAGGGCACACGGGTGCGTTTCCTGGCGAATGGGAGGAAGTCGCGGTGGGTTGTGGTCACCTGCGGCATCCGGCAAGGGTGTCCACTTGCTCCATTGATTTTCATTCTAGTGTTGGAAGCGCTATACCGGCGCATTGACTCCCATCCTGCCATCAAGGGGATCGTGTTACGGAGCCAAGCGGGGAGCCTCGCACTTAAGGTGGGAGGGTACGCCGATGATACGGCATCTTACGTGAATTCACCAAGCGAAATCGTTATAGTCATGGAGATCACGAGTGAGTTTGCAGATGCTTCCGGATTGAGGCTCAACGCGAAAAAGACGATCGTAATAGCGTTGAATGCCGATCACGCACAGACCGGTGTGGACCTCCCGGAGCCACTACAACTTCAGCAGCTTGACCAACTCGCTCGGTACCTCGGAGTGCAGGTGGGCAGCAGGCCCGATGTGGAGCACAACTGGAAGATGGCTTCCTCGCAGCTAACTACGAGGCTTCGTTTGGCTATCCAGAAAACCTCCACGGTCGATCAACGGAGTGCTGTGGTCGCGGCAATAGTGATTCCAAAATTGTTCTACATTGGTCGCCACCAATGGCCGACGGAGCAGACCATCGCACGTTTTCAAAGGAGGATTCACAACTATATCTGGTACGCGCAATTCTCAGCAACTAAGGTACCTGGGCGTGCCTGGCTGAATGCAGCGGTGACCGCGCTGCCACGCACTCAAGGTGGGACAGCGGAGCCGAATTTATGGGTGGAACTCATGGCTATGGCGGCAGTGACGGTTGCTAATTGGGCGGTCCAGTCTACTCCGGAAGCGCTGATAGTAGGTGACGTGATTGCGGACACTGTGAAGGGCGGGGTCAATAGACGTTTCACGGTATGTCCCAGGCTGATACAACCACAGCGTGGGGCGTTCCGGTATGACGACTCGATGTGGGTGACGGGGGCGCGAATATGTGGACTCCACGACAGCATGTTGCTGCCGCCAGCCAAACCTCTGATGGTACGAGCACTTTCCTGCATGGAGTATTTCGCAGACGGGACCCCTACGGTGTGGACTGGCCGCACGGCTCATATGGATTTGGGTCAGTACAGGGGGGCTATTGCCCGTTGCTGCATGTCAGTGGAGGAGCTAACCAGGGGAAGCGTCTACTGCACCTGGATCCCATATCTTGAACTCGCGACCCTACGGCTCTATGAAGCCGATGGGGCCATCGTAAAGACAGCCACCAGATTTCGTGCCATTTCCAGAGAGGGTGTGCAGCTCAAAGACATTGTACACTGGCGTTGGACGCCTGATGGAGACTTCTACCTCACAGCGCTCACCGGAAGTGAACGGGCAGATACGCCGCCAGATTGGGCAACTCGTGCGCCTTCTAGTGCTTAATTTTCCTGGGCTGCTTACGCGGGGCGTGCACGCAGGGCTGGTGCGCTATCTGGCGATACCCGCTGCGCAAGTACAGATTCGACGATGGGTTCAATCGGACATGACTCTGGTTGGGGCACGGCGGGATCCACGCACAGGTGGAGAGAGCCAACGGATACGCACGCATCGGGACCTGGAGGAGAGGATGAAGATTGAGATTGGGGACACAGCGGCGCTGGTACGTGTACTCCCGCACCCCCGTCTGGCAAGGATGACATGCCTATGGGCGGGCCACCGCCGGTGGAAACCGTCTGCCAAAGGATACAAGACACTCATTCGTCAAGCCTCAGCGGCCAAGGCCCGTAAGATGGCGGACAGGGGGCTGCACAAATGGGGACGCATATGCCCGGAGGTGGCCCAAGGGCTTGCGCTGCTGCAGTGGGGAGACGTTCGCAGAGTGGTTGGTTTGACGCCGTGGGGGGAACAAGTCCTCCCCGCCGGAGTACCATTGGTTATACAGCAGCGTGAGCACCGGCCCCAGTAGATCAGCGAAATCCCTGTAGAAATCGTTGCCCAGTCGGTCAGGACCGCAGGCCTTGCCTGCGTGCGACGCCTTGATTGCCGCCGCCACCTCATCCGTAGTGATGGAGTCCACCAGATCCGTAAGGTGCTCTGTGTACTGGCCCGCTGGGCCCAGCCACTTTAGTACCCGCTCCCTCGCAGCCAGCGTGCTTGGTTGTTGTTGAAATATCGACTTCCACGCATCTGCGTACGTGTCTGGCTGGTCATGTGCACCCCTCTCCCTGCATCCCGCCGCGGCATCCAGGTGGTGCACCACGTTATCGCCGAACTTGGTGCTGATCCTGCCGAAAAGAGCTCGGGAGGTCTTGCCCGTGTGGTACCCACCGCTGCTGAAAAGCCGCCGTTGTTTGAGTGCCATGCGACTCCGCACACAGTCTGTAATTGCGTTGCGCACCCTCTGCATCGGCGTATCTCCTCTCCCCGCCTCCAGCGTCATCGCCGCCATGAGATCTGTGCTGGTCTCAACGGTATGTGGCACCCCTGCTGCCTCCTCCTGCAGCCGCTTCTCCTGTCGAAGCAGTCGTCTGCAGCGCTGTTTGTGAGTTGATCTCGCTGTTTTTCTTCTCTGTCGAATGATCCGTAGATCCTGCACTCGAATCGCCGTCTTTTGGTGGTCCCACGCCTGCGCCAGCTCCTTCGCTTCCATGGCAGAGCCCTCTATCAGTGCGTGAAAGGCCTGAACTTGCAGCTTGACGTCCTCGTGCACTGCCGCCTCAGCAATGCTGGGTGGCGGATACACCCGTGGTGGTTTTCTTATTCGTATTGGATCGCTTGGGTTGACCATATGCAGTCGCACCGCTCTGTGATCGGCTCGTGTGCCCGGGTGGCACGCTTCCACGTGGGCAACCCATGGCGCCATCTCTACAGACGTGTACCAGCGGTCCAGCCGTGCCGAGGCAAGCTGGCCCGAGGGCAGCTTGTACCAGTAGGTATGAGTTCGATCCTGGAAATCCTGGAGGCCGATCGAGTCCCGTTCGGGCTCTGAGTCGACCGCATCCACCACTCCCCATCGCGTGAGAACCGCCCCTAAGGCAGGCGAGTCGTGCCCCGAGTACCGGCGGTAATGACTTCTATCCACACGCTCATCCATGGTGCAGTTAAAGTCTCCCCCGAGCACAGTCCTGTCGCGAAATGGGAGCTCCATCTCAAGGAGCCCTCGATAAAAGGCCTCCCGCGCCATTTTTGTGCGGCGCATATATACACACGAACAGAAAAATCACGCCGTCAATCTCGCCAGTGGCCGCCATGAAATGCGGAGTCCATGCCGTCTGTAAGACAGGTTTGACATTCTTGACACCGCCATAGGGATCAACCAAAATGGCAACTCCTCCTCTCCTGTCCTTGGATGGAGACCAGTGCGATAAGACTGGGCAATTGGGCCCCGTCCGGAAACCCCATTGTCGAGCGTGGAGATCGCGCGTGTACGCTATGTCCTCTGGCTCCACATGAGTTTCCTGCAGCATGACCAGATCGTATCGGCCATGAGAGTCCTCCACTCGAAAGGCACGTAGCCATTCATCTCTGAACGCCTCCGACGCGCCGAAACCATTCACGTTTTGAGTAACGCAACCAAATGTGCGTTCCTCCGGGTGCAAAACATGTCGCCCCCTGCCCGGCTGCCGCTCCTCACAAGCCTCCTCCTGTTTCCGTCGCTCAGTGTTCCGTCTGCGCGCTGCCTTAAACTCTCCTCGCACCTGTCGCTCGTGTGTGACGCCATCAATAGCCATGAAAAAATTGCCTAAGGTCCGTTGATGCGGTTGAGGTTTGCGGCTGCCACGGCTCGTTCGACTTGTTCCCTTGGTGTTGGGAAACCCCCCGTTTTGAGGGCCTCCCAGCTTCGCTACTCCGGGTGAGTGGCGAAGCTTATTAGGGGCCGTCGCGCCCTTAGCACTGATGACTGGTGGCCAGTCCCGCTTCCATTGAAGCGATTCTGTCCGACCACGTCAGGCCCCATGGCAATGACACCGACATTCCCAATGCGTTCCTGTCAGCCACATCTGCGCAGAGCTGTAATAGTGCTGGGTGTTCCTGAACTATTTGGCCCAGGTGTCCAACTGGCACCTTGCCGAAAATGGACGCCTCCCACATCCATATTGTGTATGGAAGCAACTGGAGTGCTTCCCACTGTGACTTCTTCATAGCGTCCGGACGTGCACAAGATGGCGCTCGAGGACACAAGGACCGGAGACGAGCCCAGCGCTGTGGATCATGTGCGACGTTCCTATCTTGGAGCTCACCATTGCATGTCGTTCACGCTGCTAGCCACGTTGTTCCAAAGGCGATTGTTTCAGCGCTCTCCTCGGTGTTGTGAGCCACCCGGCTAATAACTGCCACCACCGCGTCATATGCTTCCAGTTCGCCCCACTTCCGGAGTGTTTTTGGTGATAACAGTTTAGCCGCTAGTTCAGGGTATGGTACATACCGTAGCAGGCTATGTAGCTCGGAACGATGCTCCATCAAAGCCGTCATCACGTCCACCAGAGTCCGCTTCCCGTGTATCACTGCTGCCACCATCGACCTGTTGGGCAGCCTGGCTTTCCAATCGGCCATAGCTGCCACATTCACCTCGAGTAGTTGTCGAAGTTTCAGTCTGTCTGCAACCATTTCAGGGTCCATCCCGATGGAGTCAAAAATGCGCTGAGCGGGCTCCATGGCCACACGGGCGTTGGCACCGAGTGGAAAACGCGTGGATCCGTGTGGTCTGTAGCCTCACTCTCGAGCGATTCAGCCATGCCCATTGGAGGGCCCGCCGCCCGCTGTAGTCTGAAGCCTTCATCACTGAGAGTCTCCTCCATGTAGGGCATATCGTATGCCACCGCATCCAGTCGCGGTAGGCCTAACCGATCGTGAACCACATCCAGCCGTGTTCGATGTTCCAGTCCCCCGATGATAACCATGTCAGCATCCTCAGAGTCCTCTGTAAGATCTATCTCTGGTAATCTCGCCTTGCTATAATCCATATGTTTCAGGATCTCGTCGCACCAACTCTGTGCCATGCAGTTCGCCTCGGCAAACTGTTTGTCCCCTTCCGCCTGCCATCGTAGCGCTATATTCCCGTGGTGCATGCCATAGAAGTGTGCTTCAGCACCAGCATCACCGGTAGCACATGTAATCGAGCGTACTGTTGCAGCATGGTCTGAGCTACTGTATCCTCCATAGCCCCCCCCCCCACACCCCGTCTCGTGGAGTTCTCCATCCTTGGTGCGATATTCTTTGTAGAAGTATCGTTGAACATGTGAGTCACCGTGGCAGTCGACATCGAAAACAAAAATCGGCTCTCTTAAGTACTGGGCCGTGGCCCTCAGCACTTCAGCTCCCGCCCCAAAAGAACTCGGCACTCTCATGTTCACAGATCGAGCTCTCTCCTGTGCGTAATGCGCGAAAAGCATGGCGGTAGACGCAGCCTGACTTGTAGGCGTTGATTGCTGAGGATACAGACGCTTGAGTTCTCTGTTGGTGTCGACAATTCCACATGCCACATCTTGCTCCAAATTCGCCATCATCATGGTGTATACGTTCCCCTTGAGAAGGTTGGCATTGCGTACGACTTCGCTGGTGAACGATACACTGCCTCCTGAAATGTAAGTAGTCGATGCGTAAAGGGCCGTAAAGGCGCACTGTCCGTTCGCTGGGACCGAAATGAGTGAGCCATTGAAAGCTCGTAAGAAACTGGGAAGCTGCTGGGGCATCCCAGGCGCGTATGCAACATGTCGAATTTCGAATCCATCCTGACTTAGCGATGGGTCACTCTGATGCTCAGGCGTTGCTGCTGCAGCCTCCTCCAAGGTGGGGCCTTGCGCTCCATTCTCCACGTGCGTCCCCGAACCAGATGCAGCCTCTCTGGCCTCCTCCATCGGCAAATCCGCATC
The DNA here is from genome assembly GCA_000500225.2 of Phytophthora pinifolia. Classification (NCBI taxonomy): domain Eukaryota; phylum Oomycota; class Peronosporomycetes; order Peronosporales; family Peronosporaceae; genus Phytophthora; species Phytophthora pinifolia. The sequence continues at coordinate 8,052 of AWVW02032768.1, forward strand.
CTCCATGTGACCTCCGCTGCTTGGTCCCTGGGCTCCCTCCTCAATAGGAGAAGATGCCAGTGAGTACGGGAATTCAGAGCCCGGTGCTGATGCTGGTGATCGCTCCTGGGATGGTGCGGAGGATCCCACATATTCCGAATGCGCTGACTCGACATCCGCATCCATCTCCATCGCGCTCTCGACCACCACTGCAGTATGTGTGGCGACTATCTTACCGGGCGAGTGCTGATGCCTCCAGCCGCTTGTCTCCTCGTCTACTCCATCTCCGTTAAATGCGTTGGGCGCGTCGTCCGCACCCTCCACGTCCGCGTTGTCACTGTTAGCTTCACTCTCCAGCTTTATCTCCGCCAGTTCAGAGAAACGGCCATACGCTCGAGCCTTATTGAAGCTTGCGAAACCGGGCGTGGCCGAAGCCTTGGCCTTCTTACCGTTCTTCTTCCTGCGTTCCTTGGTACCCGATATTGGTACACCAATGTTCTGCAGTGCCTCCTTGTTCGCCGCCATCGCTCGATCGCGAGCCTTGGCTGCCTTACTACGTGCTACCCGGTAGCCATCCCCGACATCTTCCACAGGACCGGAAACGTTCTCTGGGCCCGTCCGCGAGGCGGCCTCCATCCCCGCGATAGCCGGGTTACCAGCATCCCTTGAAGTCTGAACCACAGTCTCGTTCCTCGTCGATTCCTCATTCAGTACGTCCTCACACAGCTTGTTGTCGCCGTCGCCTTCCTTCTCCATCTCTGACTCAATGTCCATCTGCAGGGTGACCATGAAAGCAGTCAGGCTCTCTCCGTCAGAGTGTCGGTACTGGACTGCTGCGTCAACTAAAAATTTAGGCACCGTTCCGACGTAAGTCCTTTTGCTTTTGGCGCGAAGCTTCTCCAGTTGTTGCGGTTTCGCTCGGCAGAAACCAGTAGTGTGGTAAGGTAGATAACACCTCGCACATGGCAATCTAGAATAGAGCAGGTGGTGATGGATTGTCAGGAGAGCCCCCCCCCCATCGCCAATTCAGCGGCGGATGAAGGCGTTCCACGACAGCCTCAGCGAATCTTCGCGGGCTCCGGCGACAGGCTTTCCGCGCGAAGCGCAGAAGCGGCGGAACTGCTCGCGCATCTCGGGCGCGGGCGCGGGGTTCACCGCGCCGCTGATGTCGTAGAGCTCCCGGCGCGCCAGCTCAGTCTGGATGCCCTCGCGAGTGTTCGTCTGGCTCATCTCCGTTGCTTGTGTGCTCCGAGGCCGATTCAGTTGTGCGGCCTCGCTTGCGTCGAGATCCCTCGTCGCTGCGAGAGCGTGCGCACGCGCACGCTCGATAGGCCGTTGGCGCCGACGTTCAGCCATCACCGCTCCCCGGTCCCCGTCGACTCGTCCCGGATAGCCGTAGCTGTAGTCTCCCCTTGTATGTCTTTCTCTTTGCGTGTTCTCTTAGCAGACGGGTGTCTGCTACCTCAAGTAGGGGGGATGTAACGGGACGATTCCCGTTACAAAAGTAGGTAGAGTCACAGTCCAAACAGGCTGTGACTTGGCACTCTGTCATTGGACAGAAGTCGTCCTTTAGTATGCATATTAGCCAGTTAGCGTGCAGCACCTCTATCGGTGGCTGTCAGCTGAGCTCGGCTTAAGTACGTTTTTGCGACCGTACTTTAATATCACCCCCGGTCAATTTTGCTTATAATTCCACGTGTCTTGGTGTAAAGCCCAAGACATTGCTTCCTCACAACCCCAGCGAAAGCTTACGTATCGGTAGGATTTGGCCCCGTTACACAGTCGATGACTATCGGACTCGGCTTCACGCCCAGCGCACCGGCGGCGCCGTTCCCTCTATGAGGAACATTCCGATCGTCCTCACCCCGGCCGGGTGAGCTAGCTCACGAGGATGACACGCCTTCGATCGTTGGGTGCATCGGCACCGCAAGTTGTCAAGCTTGAATGCTCTTCGAGCTAGTCATCGAGAGGTGGATGTCCGTGTCGAGCGACACCTTCGGTTCGCCTTCTCCAAGGCTATGGTCAAGCGCCTATTGCCTCCGACTGTCGTCCAGTGTCCTATGGACCCGTTCGTTATGCTCCCGCGAGCCACACTTCTTCCCACCAAGGTGGTTCGGCGACAATGGCCTTGACCTTAGCGGGATCCGCTCGAAGGTCACGTTTCCCAATGAAGCACCCTAAGAAGGGGATCTCTTCGGCGCCGAAGATGCACTTGTCTGAGTTGGCGTACAACTGGTTGGATGAAACCTAATCAACTGATCAATGGTTGGCTCAGCGGATACCACCTCGAATAGGCATATGCTACTACGTAGGTCCGTACTTAATACTGGGATAGGAAAGCAACGTAGTGCTGATAGCCCAGCCACCACAGGATTATATGTGTCTGTCCGTCCGCGAACTGGTATTTACCGGTTGCGGGCATCTGTCGGTCCGCGAGCTACTACCTCCGTTCTGGTAATAACGTGCATTTGAAAAAAAATTGCGCAGCGCTCCGCTTCGTTTGTATTTCATTTATAAGCGGCTAAGAGGTTTTGGCTCTTGGCCACTTTGACTTGCGGCTACGGTGTTCGTGATTCAGTGCAAGGAAAACAAAACCGAATGCATGTCTGGCGTACTTGTTTCGCCAGGCTAAAGAAGAGAAACATCCAGGTCAGACGGCTCGTGGCTGGTAGGAGCCAAGGACCGTAGCGCTGTCCTAGCTACCGTTGACCGAGCTTGTAGGTATGCGTTGCTATCACAGGATAGCGTCGTTGGTAGTGTACCCGCACGAATCATCCTGTCCTTATGCAAATGCATCATAGCGAAGATGTTTCCACCTCCACAGAGCATGATCTGCTCCATCACAGCCTGAAGTGTCAGGAAGGTCTTGTTGAGTGTCTCCGCAGACGTGTCCTCAAACGCCAGCTCCACCTCCTTGATAAGGTCAGCGGTGGTGCGAGGTCGGGTTTGCGACTGAAGAGACTGAATGCTGGCGAAAAACCCGAGGTCCAGGCAGTTCAGGTCTGGACTCTGGGCAGGCTGGTTAGCAATATCCATGTGCCAGCCCCCACTGCATCCGGCACGCGTCACTGCAGCATCATCTTCGAAGACGTGCGGCTTGGTGTTGTCCTGCTGCAGCCGAATGCGCATGTGCTTCTGGTCTCCCGGCCATTTAGTCTTAATTGAGGGGATCACTTTCTCC
>AWVW02032772.1:0-11851 GCA_000500225.2 Phytophthora pinifolia
CGCTCGTCCATTTTTTGCTATTTCCACAGCTTGCTAACGCTGTTGCTACGTTGCTGCCAGCAGATGCCACGTCGGTGCCGGAGATTTCTTTGCTCTGTCGGTGATATTATGACGGAGCAAATAGTTTTCACGAACGGAACAAACTCGGTTGGGAGAATCTGCGTGTCGCTCCTTCCTCTCAGCACGGGATGCCAGCAGTTCAGCGTCTCTCCAGCGGTGCTCGAGCTTGGGCTCAAGGCATCCAACGCGTTCCACATCACCTTCAATGCGCGTTATGCCGGTGCAGTGTCGGGGATTTTTCAATTCAGGGGTGTTGGCACGGATTCATTATTTCATCCCTGCGAAGTTGTAATCGAAGCAAGCGTGCAGCGCCAAAAAGAGCTTGAGGCTCTTAAACACACGAAGTCAGCACACCAGCGGCAAGACGCGGAAACGAGCGAACACGTCCAGGAGCTGCAGGCGAGCTCAACTGTCGATCAAGTTGCGATTAGCCCCATGTTTATCAGATTTGACCGTGTCCGCGGCAAGAGTGGGGAAAATACGGTTCGAAGGGCCAAGCTTCGTTTGGTCAACAACACTGCTCAGGTGTTGCCGTTCAAGATTCACGCTCTCGAGAATCTTAAGGTTCGTCCAGCTACTGGCATGATCCAGCCAGCCTCGGAAGTTTTCGTATCGGTGTTGCCGATATTTCAACCATTTGCCCAGCATCGATCAGATGAAACAAGCAGCGAAAACCCTTCGCCCCGAGCCGAGAATTGGTTTGGGTTCTTGACAGCTCGAGTTGGAAAGTCGTTTATGAGAGAAGTCAGCGTTGTGGTAGACCGGCAAGTGATCCGGATGCTGCCACCATTTGACGAGATCGCGCGATCACGCCACCAACTCTCATCACAGACGGATTCCTTTTACTACACGAAGCGCGGAAAGCGACGTGGGCTGTACTTCCACGCCAGAGCAGTGGAGTTCGGCTGTTGCAACGTGGGGGAATCCCACGAAGTGCCAGTCTACGTGTGCAATGGCTCGAAGGCGCCGATGACTGTCCTCTTGCAAGATCTCCAGGAACCGTTCTCGTGCCGTTATTCCACGACCACCATCGAGGCCCGGAAGTTCATCGAGGTCATGGTAACGTTCACCCCCAAGGTTGTTGGGAAAGTCGCGACATCCCTGTTCGCGTACTCAGTTACCGATAAGGCCGTTGTGACGCTTGTCGCCCGAGGCATCTAGCTCGGGAGTGCAATGAAACAACTCTCTTCTTCAGTCTATTATGTGCATTTGGCTCGGCGACATTTTGTGCAGGCGCTACGGTCGCGCCACGGTCGTCTTCTACTTTCCGTTCTCCTCGAGGAAACTCTCGACTTCAGTGAGAACCTCGTCGTACGCTGCAACGTCTGCTGGGTACACACGAATCCAGCCAGCTCCGGAGGCTTGGGACATCTTCTCCACTCGATTCCAATGGAGATGCCGTTGCAAATTGATCGAAAGTTCCTGCGCGCCCGCAGCAACTTGCCAGGACGAGAAACCCGCTCGCTGAATGCAAGGCGCAAAGTGTTGAGTGAGCACTTCCTCCGTGTCTCGGTCAGAAGGCACCTCCACTACTAAGTGCATGAAGAAATGCCAGCTGCCTCGAATCGAGTGTTGAATGCCGAGCTTGATGCACTCAAATTGGAGCATCAGGATCAAGCGCTCGTAGCGCGGGTCTTCCTGGTCGCGCTCCTTCACAGGCCACCGTACTTGTACTTCCAATGTCGCGCTTTTCCCCATACGTGAGGCCAGCACTTTCGTTCGTTGGTGCGCTGACGGGTAAAAGGCTTCAGTGCCAACCTCCATGGCTGCAGCAGCTTTCAACGACACCGGGAAAAATGGATCAGTCCGCTTTGTGCCGAGGGAAATCAACTGCTCCAGTGAAGCCACCGTAGGATTCAGAGCAGGTGGTGCCGACAGCAAATCGTCTTCGTTTTGGACTGTAGCTGATGTGAAGCCAATTTCAATCGGATCAATTCTTGAGAGCACCAAACGACGGAGGTTTGACGTGAGAATCTCGAGCACAGCAACGCATAGGCCATCAGGTGAGAGCTTGGAATGACCCGAGTATCCCCCGTTGGGTTGATCACGTGTTGAATCGAACCCGCTCGGACTTCCGTGTCTCTCAACATCCGCTCGAAAATGCTCAAATGACGACGTCAAGGCACCGTAGACATCTTGAACGCCATGGCTCCCGTTAAGCGTAGCGTCATGGTCCTTTGCCTCTTCTTCAGGCAAAAGATTAGCTTTAACTTGCTGGTGCTGGGATGCTGGCAGCCAACGCGCTAGCACGCTAGTTAATAATTGGTGCGAAGTGGCAAAGAACTCGGGGGAGATCTCCATCGAGAACGGCTCCTCGAGCTGCATGAGCTCGAGCTCCTGTTTACCAGTGAATTCTTCGGCCTTCTGCATTCGTTTCATTTGCCACGCTGACAGCTCGCTTAGCATGTGCAAAATAATCATCCCCAGCTACAGAAAGGGCAACCGATTGTTAGCACACGATAGCAAAATAACTTCTCAAATGGCCGGGCAAACTACCTGTGATCTGCGCTTGATGGAGCTTAAGAAGTCTTCCTGTCCAGCCAAGAGGGTGACAAGAGAAGCCGATGAACTAACGCTAGCATCAGCAGTGTGCTGTAAAGCGTCAACATGCGTTAGCATTGTCAGCGTCAACAAATGGATTTGCCTTCCCACCTTTGTTGACGAATTTCCCTCTGCGCCGTTGATTTCTTCTTGCAACAAGAACAAACGTTCAACGACGTGTTTGTCTAGCAGGGAGTTTTGGTCAACTTCGGAGTGGTTTCCAATGACAATGCGCTGAACCAATGTCGACAACTGCCTCACAAACGATTGCGCAGAAGACTGTCCATCTTCTGAGAGCATATCCAAGCGCTCCCATGTCTGTTTATCAGTAACAGTAGTCATTTCCGGGGATGATACACGGGTATTGAGCACGAGACACGTCGCAAGCTGCAACAGTCCACACAGGGAGCCTGATGCGAGTAGCAATTTTTGGAGAGCTTCGAGCGCGACATCTCGGACTTTAGGTAACGGTGAAATGGCTGCATCGAAGAGCCACTGCTGGATATTCCGTAATGCCACACCAGCAGAAGTGTATCCCATGCCAAAAGCTGCTTCTTGGCAGACAATCGACTCGAGACCAAATGCTTCACCTGCAGCGACAATAGGCCACAGCAATACTAGCATTAGCAAAAGAACTCCACAGCGGACAAAGGTGCCACAACTCACCGTTCACACCGGTCGAAAACATCGTGATTTTAACAGCAGTCACCTGAGTTCCCTGAAGTTCGCACGAGCACAGTACAGCTAGCGGTTAACTCGTGTTTTCAAGTATCTTGTGTACAGACCCTAACAAACCTTGGGTATAAGTATTCTCCTCTCAACAGCACGCTCCATTACAATAGCCACCGTTTCATAAGACATTCCATCTCGCGAGATACCGATAGAAAAGCTCTCCGGCACAAAATGTTCTTGCCACTTCAGCTCGATTGACGATAGCGTGACTGCGGAGCTGAACTGGCACACAACCCACTCATCGGATTGTGGCGATTTTTCATCTGTATTGCTCGCCGATCTCCAAAAGCCCGATTCATGATCAAGAACCCTGCGTACAAAATAATTTAGTATACCCAACATGATTAAATTCGGCACCATCAGCGACGTACTTCGAAGCGGCATGCAGGTCGTCAAACGCTGAGCTGGAGGTCACTTCCTTTGGGATTATCTTCTCCTGCGACAGTTGACGTGGCGGCGCCCACTCTTCAAATAAAGCAAGAGGTTCCATCTTCCCCAGCATTGCCACAACCTAGTTACGCGACAACAGCATGCATCAGAACATGCGGTTATACATGATAGTATATGTGCAGGACTCAAACCTGGCGAAGCGGCGCAAGTGCCGCAGGTGAATCTGCATCAAAAGTTCCGATAACTGCAGCCAGTAGCCGAATAGCAATCTGCAGAGTTCACAACGCCCACAAGCTTCAGAACTAAGTCAACTGCACAAACCAGAAAATGCCGCATTTCCTACCTGATGCAAGTGATTTTGCTGCGTGATCACCTCCAATTTCCTGGTTCGGTACTGTGGTTTGCCCGTCAGTTCCGGAGCTACCGGACAACGTGCGATCCTCTCCACCACAAACTTCAGTTCACTTTTGGGCAGCTGCACCGCCAGAGTATGCAGCGGCATGCCTTTGCGAGGACATCCTTCCACATGGGGCATGCTCAGCTGGAAGTTGCCAGCTTTCAGCGGCTTCCCACTCGCAGCAGCCAGAGGCTCCGTCGCCGTGCGTGTGGTTAGCACGTCTCTAGCACGCGGGAAAATGGCGCTGAAGCAGCGTTCGCAGCTCACCACCGAGTGTGCCACCTCCTCCAGCGCGGCGGGGAAGGCTTCGAGCGCCAGCTGGATCTCCTGCAAAGAGCAGGCCCACATGGCCACGCGCGTGGCGGCCTTGCAGCGTCGGCAACCGTCTCGGAATGGTCTGGCGTTGTTTGTAGCCGCCGTGCAACTCGGACACTTGGCGTGCAGCTGACGGTCCGCGTCTATCACCGGCTGTGTGTATAGTGAGCCGTGCAAGTCGCAGCCCGGGAACTCCAAGTACTGGCACTCGCCGCAGAGGATCACAGCGAAGCTACGCAGCGTGATAGCGTCTGTGACGGCCTCTGCGGGCGTCGAGGACACCGCGGGCGCGTGGGCGACGTTGGCGCTCCCCTCGCTGTTAGATACCGTCATGGCAGATTGGCGACTGAAGAAAAAGAAAGATCCTCTTCAAAAGTGGAATCAGATCTGACAAACCCGTGGGAATACATATACCCTTGGAATGACATATTTGGAAAACCTAGGATTGAGAATATGACGATGCAGAGGTGGTCGGGGTTGGTTGCCCCGCATTTTCGAGATGGCGGATCAGGGGGGCAAGCGTAAACGCGACGAGAGCCACGAGCGTAAGGTGCCGCTCACCAAGGAGCGCCGCACCAAAGTGCGCCAGGAGCACATGGAGGAGGAGTTCGCGGCCACGTACCATGGACTCACGGCGCTCTACAAGTTGCTGGAAGTGCAGCATCTGCAGAGCCCGCTCTTCCTGCCGCGCTCGCTCAGCTACCGTCTGGACCCGGCGTGGGAGCAGAAGACCAAGACGGACGCGAAAGCAGAGTCGATTAAAACTCAGAAGACGCTTACAAAGGCGCAGGCGGGCGCCGTTCTGCAGCAGTTCAATATCGGCATGACGCCCGACTCCATGGCGGCCTTTAAGAGCCAGAAGCAGAGACCAGGCCTGCAGCTCTCGCTATTCAAGGCAAGCGGCAAGAGCTTCGACGACAATCAGTTCCAACTACTGGCCTCGTGCCTTATCCCCGTGCCCTTCACCAAGGACGTGACGCTGCCCAAGGAGTTCCTGCATCTCAGCGCCGATATCTGCGTGCTGGCCTTCCAGGTGGTGGAGATCAGCGACGTCGGAGACTCTCTCACTACCCAGTCAACATTTACCTTCGTGGCGCCGTCGGCTGGGGCCACGCTGAGCGGGAAGGATCTCCTGTCGATCAGTCCTGACGGCCGCGAGCCGCTGTTCGGAAACATCCTGCGGATCAATGTGGCGAGACGCCGTGTGGGATACGTCACGGTCGAACTGCCGGCCATTGTGTCTTCAGTGCACGGTGGTAAGTGCTTCGAGGCTGTGGGTAGTTGGGGAATTTGAGATATTTATTGGATGATTTATTGTGTTTCTAAAAGGTGTCAAGTGCGAGTTTCGCCTCACGTGGGACCCGCTGCCGAAGGCGAAGAAGATGCAGCGTCTTGCACAGATCTGCCAGACCAAGTTGAAGGTAGACATGGAGGAGCTGCAAGACGACGAAGGCTTCGCGTTGGCAGTCCCGAAGCGGAACATCACGCCCGCTACCAGCAAGCCGTGCGCAGGGGTCAGTTTACGTGATATTATTACTTTTCTATGGAGATCCTACTAACATTACGTTGTTCTGGACATCGATAAATTAGGTCTGGTTCCACTTCCTGTACCATTCGATGCTGCGAAGGATGAGCGAAAAGCGCTCGGAGTACTCGTGTGCGTGGTGCAACATGTTTGCCGGCTCACTGCGGGGATTGGTTGCGCATTTGGTGTCTTCCCACGATCGCTTCCGCTTCCAAGCCACGGTGGGTTTGTCGATCGAGTGGTGTGACCAGTTCAAATGATACGGTAACCTGACGTGTTTGATTGTTTCTTGTTTTATGGTAGGTTGGGCATGATAACATCCCGCACATTTACGTCATGGTGATGCAGGAACATCAGCCGCGGAAATTCGGTTCAGGCCGCGGCTCGGCTTTCTCCGAGCTCGAGCTGTTCCCAAGCGAGGAGCCGAGTCGATTTGAGCACCACTTCACGCACATGTCCGCGAAGAAGTACGGCCTCCTTGGCTCTCAATCAGTGGATGCTGTTGAAGGGTTGATGCAAGAGTTTGACGAAATGGACGAGCTCTCGCAAGAGCAGCCGCAGGAGTTCTATGCGCCGCTCCTTCAGCGCCAGTACTTCCACTCCCGAACAGGAGCGGTGGTATTGGACCACGAGAAGGACTACGATAGCGATGACGATGTGGACGAGACGTGGATCACGAAGCAAAGCGAGAGGGTACGCAGCAGCGCAATGAGCGCCTGTGGAGTATGCCTGGCTCTAACATATTTGTGTTTATTGTAGTTGCTGGACGAGTTTGAAGATGTATCGCTGGAAGAGAAGGAATTTATGAAGAAGTGGAACCGCCATGTGAAGGAGCACAAGTACGTGGCTGTGCTGGGGCTCGAAATGTTATACGGATCTAACTATGTATTTTTCTTCGAGCAGGATTCTGGCCGACTTTATGGTTGCGTCCTCTTGCCGCATGTTCGCTCGGAATCATGGGAAATGGTGAGTGCGAACGAGTTTAGGAAATCTTGTATCAATGACCTATTGACCAGGCGTCTCTGTTTCTTCTTCCACAGGCTCCTCGACCACGGCCTGCGCCACAACTTCTTGCTCCATTTGCTTAATTTATGGGACAACTCGCTCCTGAACTCGCGCGCAATCATCGACTGCATGTTGATCGTCGACCAAAACCAGGTAAGCTGGGAAGTACAAGTAGTTGTTTCGAGCTGCAATACTGATCGGCTTTTTGGTTGCTCGGTGGACGTAGGGGGAGCCTGAGGCGGCACCAGAAATTAAAGCGAAAGTGGAGACGGAAGCGAAAGGAGAGTCCCTGCAGGCGAAAGCGGAGACGCAAACAAGCAAGGACCAGTAAACCGTCGCTGGGCAGATGCAGCAGTAGTGGCAGATTCTTGCAAACGGTCCATGTTGCTTCTAATGTCCCAGCTTACAGCGTGAATGTGCTTCCCGATTGCAATGCTCTCGGCAAACCAACAGTTTACGCCCGAATACATAAGTGCTTCCCCCTTCGACTCTTATCTGGCTAACTCACAAAGCAGCAGTCATCACCTACTGTGGCGGCATAGGCATTTTCTCCTCATCCGACGAAGACGGGGAAGGCGCGCGCTTCTTGGGTCTCGAGCGACGCCGCACCTTGTGTTTGCAGTCGTGCGCGTGATGCTGGCGGTGGTGCTCGCCGCCACTGCTCGAGTTGTCCGAGTCCTCGTCGCTCTCACTGGAACTCTCTCCAAACTCCCTCTTTTTGTGGAAAACGCAGCATTCTTTGGCACAACAAGAAGTCAGCTACAATTGAATCCCAGAGGTCTTTGAGAAGGTCTTCTTACTATTGGAGCGTTTGCGTCCGAGGTGCTCGTTGTCCACTACGCTCTCGTCGAACGTCACGTGCGTTCGTGGCTGTAGCTCCATGCGATAGACCGGAGGTGCTTCCGTGCGCGCGGGCGCCTCCACCACCTGCGTCGCTGCTTCTTCCCGAGCGCTGTTCATCTTGGTTAATTCACAAATGGGCTAATGTCACAAAAGCTGCATACATCTGTACAATTTCTACAGTATATTCACAGTTTGGTTAGTTGCCGTAGAAGTACTCTTGGCACTGCGTGGCATGGGTCCAATCGCGTTGACGCTTGTCTCCACACGCAGCGTACAGCTCGCACATGTGCGTGACGGTGCTGTGGCAGGCGAGTGGATTGTCGCGCCGACATTCAATCTCCTGCACCATGCCGCCCAGCTCATCCACCTGCGGGACGATGTCGCGTCGAGGCTTGACGGTCAGCACGTAGTCACGAATGGCTTCGTCATCCAAGTCGAAGCGGCCCCGTGAATACAGCAATCCTGGACCTGAGAACGACACGGCCGGCGTGTGCGTCTTGGCTCCAACCATGGCCGCCATCGCACCTCCTAGACTGTGGCCAGTGAGCACAAGACGGTCTCCGCCAACGCGCTTGCGGACAGCTTCCACGTGGTCAAGCAGCTCGGAGTACACCGGCGGTGGCATGATACCTCGTAGGAAGTTCATGGAGAGCATCTCTACAACAAATTCAGTTGGAAGCTGCTTCAGGAACGGAACGAAAATGTTGGCAGCCTGCATCACGGTCACGCCGAACCAATAGTGAAGGTCCTCGAGGGCGTCAGTTGCCGTCGCTGTCCCTCGAACGGCGACAACAGTCATGTTGATGGCGGGGAAGTAGAGCTCAGCCCACACTTGATGCCCGGCATCTTCGTTGTTGCGTGATACGTACTCCCAGTCTCCCAGCTCCGTGCCGTTGAACCGCTGTGACAACGACTTGACTTGAACTGCCGTGTTCCAGCCGTACATTGCGTCCGCGATGAGCGCAAAATCCACAATGTCCAGCGATTCCATGTCCAGCGCGCACACAGGGTATTCCGCGACCTTTGTCCAATGTCTGTGCGACTTGACAGCGAACGGTGTTGCCGTCGCGGCGAGAGACTCTGCTGTAGGTGGGTACACGAAAAAGTCGCCGCCTTGCACAAACGTCCCGATCGCCCACGTGGACGAGAAGAACACGAAGGAGAGGAAGACGAAGAACGTGATGAAGGACTTGAACGTGAGTCCAAAAATCTGCCAGAGAATCACAGCACGGATCAGCGTTTCCGTATCAAAGACCGTCATTTCAGAAGAAGGAAGCAACGGACCTGGGGAAACTTGGCTTGGATCGTGTCACCGAGAAGGATCAGGCAAATGCCCATTATACCCCAGCCAAGGTAGAACGCGAAAAAGGAAATGATCGCGCTCAGTACGACGATCGGCCACAAGATCCGCAGTCGGCGCTTATATGAAAACTTGGACCACAAGTTCATCTCTCGGATGTGCTCGCCAATTTTGTTCATGCGTCGCTTGCCTTCCAGCGCCTCCTGCGTCTCGTTGGCATCTGCAACGGGGTCACAGGTTCCTTCAGCTAGCGCTTGCGTCTCGACTTCTGCTTGGACGTACTGTGTTTCATCACCACGGTGCAAGGGCTTTGTTTCTTCACTTGTAGCGGCCACCTCGCTTTCTGCTGTAGATCTCCAACGGCAGCACGTCGATCGGCATCGAGCGCCAAACTCGTAGCTGGCTTCCACCAGCGTAAAGAAGCTGGTTTGGAACTGTTCGACAGCTCGGAAGCCAATACTCACCAGCCAAAGGTGCTCGGCGCGCTTCTCATTCTCCATCTCCTGGAGCTCTCGCTCCATATCTCGATACCGGCGTCTGTAGTTGCTTACAAACTCGCGCATTTTGCGGTTCCGAGCGCTGCAAAAGTGGCAGATCATCCAGACGCCCAGATACACCGCTTGCATGTAGAATCCACACTGAATGTAGTCCAGGAAAGCAGCAAGCGGCGACATGTTCGTGACCAGTGAGACTGTAAAGGTCCAAAGTGTGACCAGCTCGAAGATAAGCGGACACAGCACGTCGGTGATGACGAGCGTGGAGAAGTCCAACGGAGGTCCATCGAAGTGCGTGGTGTTAAACTTGACGGTCGTGCTGGCAGCCTGGAACGCCCGTTTCCACCGAGACGATGGCGAGGTATCTTGGTCGCTGCTGCTGTTGTTGCTGCTGCTGCTACGACGAAGGGAGCGACTGCTGTGCTTGTGGCCGGATTCCTCGCTCTGCTGTCTCTGAAACAACAGCTCCAGCTCGTACCTCTTCTCGTCTTCCGACTCTTTGTTCTTGTCGTTGAACGGGTCGTCAGTGTAGATGGTGCCCAGCAGATACTTCGGCCCGGCAGTGAGGCAGCTCACAAAGCGCGCCCAAGCCTCTTGGTCCTCGTCATCTCCTCGGAAGGCGTCGAACCGCTCTCTCTCGAGGCGGTCATCAGGCATCTCGCGCCAGTGGCGCAGGTAGTGGATGCAAACACAGAGCGAGAGGCGGAAGTTGGCCAGACTGCCCTCCCGCGTGTCAATGGCGTCCAAGAAGAGGCGGCTGGACTCCTCGAAGCAGTACGACACGAAGATGAGCGCCACCGGCAGGAAGGCCAGCAGCAAAATGGCGCGCACCGTGAAGTACGGGTCCATGCGCGCGCTGGGCAGGAAGATGGCGAAGAAGATTTCCATCAGGAACGTGACGCTGAACATGAGGATGCACATGAGCACGAGGAAGGAGAAGTAGCCCAGGCGGAATTGGCACAGCGTTCGGTACAGCGTCCATTCGCTCTCCTCACTCGAGAGCTTCTGCAGCTCGGCGCGCCTTCCCGCCTGCGTGGCCATGCGGTTATCGCGACTCGCTTCGGGCGGCTCCATGGATCCGAATGTGACGCCCATGGGTGCACGTAGATATCTTGTCGAAACCGGTTTCTGGCGGTATCTTGTAGTGGGTGAGCCGCACTTTTGCTTTTGCCATCTCGAAAGCTAAGATGATGCGAAAGCTGTTGACGTCTCGGGCGACTGCGCGCGTGCTGCGCAGCAGCCGCGCCCTGTCCACGAGTGCGCGGAGCCGCGTCAAGATCCTCGGATCCGACGAGGCCTACACGCAGATTGCCACGGTGAGTTCGGCTCTGTGCACTAATTCGCTGTTAATGGAGCTCTTCCTGACGCGATATCGTCGCAACTGCAGGAGGGGACGGGCCGCAAGGCGATCGTGTACTTCACGGCCAAGTGGTGCCCTCCGTGCAAGATGATCGGCCCTATCTACGACGAGCTGAGGTGCGGAAATGCTGCAATTTGCTGGCATTTTCAATGTCTATCTAACAAAGCGATGGCGATCTATGTTTGTGTTTGGGGCACTGCAGCGCCACGTACGCGGACATCGACTTCGCCAAGCTGGACGTCGACGAGTTGAACGACACCACGTCCAAGGCCGGTGTGCGCGTGAGAACCGGCTGTGCCTTGTAGTCAGCGAATTCATTCCTCTGGCTAACTTGTTTGTCATGCTGGGCTAGTCGATGCCGACGTTCTTCTACTTCAAGGACGGCAAGTTCCAGCAGTCTCTCTCTGTAAGGGGCATATTTTCGTTGAGATACTGCGACATATCTTGACCAACTCTGAACTTCTTCTTGTTTGTCGGGATGCTGAAGTTTTCCGGTGCGGATGAGGAGCTTCTGCGCAGCAACGTGAAGCAGCTGAACGACTTGTAAAGCACTGCTTCCATTGCGCAGGCGAGATCGTTAAGCGCGCAGGGGAAATAATGCTAAATCGACTTTGCTGTTGTTAAGACGTTTTGCGCGACACTGTTGCTGACGTACGCGTACCGGTATCTGATCGGTTGGCCTTACGGTAAATTTTTGCGCAGAGTCGCTGGCCGTCACAAACCGAAAGATTGAAGCGGCGTCGCAGTGCCTCTCCGTGCACTTGATTCAAGTCAGAGCTGCACCGACCATGGCCGACAAGGAGCAACGCGGCTACGGCGCCATCCCGAGCCACGCACGACTCGGGATCGGCGCCAGCACGCCGCCGCTGAGTCCGCTGATGCTGCACGT
>AWVW02032773.1:0-11878 GCA_000500225.2 Phytophthora pinifolia
CGCTCGTCCATTTTTTGCTATTTCCACAGCTTGCTAACGCTGTTGCTACGTTGCTGCCAGCAGATGCCACGTCGGTGCCGGAGATTTCTTTGCTCTGTCGGTGATATTATGACGGAGCAAATAGTTTTCACGAACGGAACAAACTCGGTTGGGAGAATCTGCGTGTCGCTCCTTCCTCTCAGCACGGGATGCCAGCAGTTCAGCGTCTCTCCAGCGGTGCTCGAGCTTGGGCTCAAGGCATCCAACGCGTTCCACATCACCTTCAATGCGCGTTATGCCGGTGCAGTGTCGGGGATTTTTCAATTCAGGGGTGTTGGCACGGATTCATTATTTCATCCCTGCGAAGTTGTAATCGAAGCAAGCGTGCAGCGCCAAAAAGAGCTTGAGGCTCTTAAACACACGAAGTCAGCACACCAGCGGCAAGACGCGGAAACGAGCGAACACGTCCAGGAGCTGCAGGCGAGCTCAACTGTCGATCAAGTTGCGATTAGCCCCATGTTTATCAGATTTGACCGTGTCCGCGGCAAGAGTGGGGAAAATACGGTTCGAAGGGCCAAGCTTCGTTTGGTCAACAACACTGCTCAGGTGTTGCCGTTCAAGATTCACGCTCTCGAGAATCTTAAGGTTCGTCCAGCTACTGGCATGATCCAGCCAGCCTCGGAAGTTTTCGTATCGGTGTTGCCGATATTTCAACCATTTGCCCAGCATCGATCAGATGAAACAAGCAGCGAAAACCCTTCGCCCCGAGCCGAGAATTGGTTTGGGTTCTTGACAGCTCGAGTTGGAAAGTCGTTTATGAGAGAAGTCAGCGTTGTGGTAGACCGGCAAGTGATCCGGATGCTGCCACCATTTGACGAGATCGCGCGATCACGCCACCAACTCTCATCACAGACGGATTCCTTTTACTACACGAAGCGCGGAAAGCGACGTGGGCTGTACTTCCACGCCAGAGCAGTGGAGTTCGGCTGTTGCAACGTGGGGGAATCCCACGAAGTGCCAGTCTACGTGTGCAATGGCTCGAAGGCGCCGATGACTGTCCTCTTGCAAGATCTCCAGGAACCGTTCTCGTGCCGTTATTCCACGACCACCATCGAGGCCCGGAAGTTCATCGAGGTCATGGTAACGTTCACCCCCAAGGTTGTTGGGAAAGTCGCGACATCCCTGTTCGCGTACTCAGTTACCGATAAGGCCGTTGTGACGCTTGTCGCCCGAGGCATCTAGCTCGGGAGTGCAATGAAACAACTCTCTTCTTCAGTCTATTATGTGCATTTGGCTCGGCGACATTTTGTGCAGGCGCTACGGTCGCGCCACGGTCGTCTTCTACTTTCCGTTCTCCTCGAGGAAACTCTCGACTTCAGTGAGAACCTCGTCGTACGCTGCAACGTCTGCTGGGTACACACGAATCCAGCCAGCTCCGGAGGCTTGGGACATCTTCTCCACTCGATTCCAATGGAGATGCCGTTGCAAATTGATCGAAAGTTCCTGCGCGCCCGCAGCAACTTGCCAGGACGAGAAACCCGCTCGCTGAATGCAAGGCGCAAAGTGTTGAGTGAGCACTTCCTCCGTGTCTCGGTCAGAAGGCACCTCCACTACTAAGTGCATGAAGAAATGCCAGCTGCCTCGAATCGAGTGTTGAATGCCGAGCTTGATGCACTCAAATTGGAGCATCAGGATCAAGCGCTCGTAGCGCGGGTCTTCCTGGTCGCGCTCCTTCACAGGCCACCGTACTTGTACTTCCAATGTCGCGCTTTTCCCCATACGTGAGGCCAGCACTTTCGTTCGTTGGTGCGCTGACGGGTAAAAGGCTTCAGTGCCAACCTCCATGGCTGCAGCAGCTTTCAACGACACCGGGAAAAATGGATCAGTCCGCTTTGTGCCGAGGGAAATCAACTGCTCCAGTGAAGCCACCGTAGGATTCAGAGCAGGTGGTGCCGACAGCAAATCGTCTTCGTTTTGGACTGTAGCTGATGTGAAGCCAATTTCAATCGGATCAATTCTTGAGAGCACCAAACGACGGAGGTTTGACGTGAGAATCTCGAGCACAGCAACGCATAGGCCATCAGGTGAGAGCTTGGAATGACCCGAGTATCCCCCGTTGGGTTGATCACGTGTTGAATCGAACCCGCTCGGACTTCCGTGTCTCTCAACATCCGCTCGAAAATGCTCAAATGACGACGTCAAGGCACCGTAGACATCTTGAACGCCATGGCTCCCGTTAAGCGTAGCGTCATGGTCCTTTGCCTCTTCTTCAGGCAAAAGATTAGCTTTAACTTGCTGGTGCTGGGATGCTGGCAGCCAACGCGCTAGCACGCTAGTTAATAATTGGTGCGAAGTGGCAAAGAACTCGGGGGAGATCTCCATCGAGAACGGCTCCTCGAGCTGCATGAGCTCGAGCTCCTGTTTACCAGTGAATTCTTCGGCCTTCTGCATTCGTTTCATTTGCCACGCTGACAGCTCGCTTAGCATGTGCAAAATAATCATCCCCAGCTACAGAAAGGGCAACCGATTGTTAGCACACGATAGCAAAATAACTTCTCAAATGGCCGGGCAAACTACCTGTGATCTGCGCTTGATGGAGCTTAAGAAGTCTTCCTGTCCAGCCAAGAGGGTGACAAGAGAAGCCGATGAACTAACGCTAGCATCAGCAGTGTGCTGTAAAGCGTCAACATGCGTTAGCATTGTCAGCGTCAACAAATGGATTTGCCTTCCCACCTTTGTTGACGAATTTCCCTCTGCGCCGTTGATTTCTTCTTGCAACAAGAACAAACGTTCAACGACGTGTTTGTCTAGCAGGGAGTTTTGGTCAACTTCGGAGTGGTTTCCAATGACAATGCGCTGAACCAATGTCGACAACTGCCTCACAAACGATTGCGCAGAAGACTGTCCATCTTCTGAGAGCATATCCAAGCGCTCCCATGTCTGTTTATCAGTAACAGTAGTCATTTCCGGGGATGATACACGGGTATTGAGCACGAGACACGTCGCAAGCTGCAACAGTCCACACAGGGAGCCTGATGCGAGTAGCAATTTTTGGAGAGCTTCGAGCGCGACATCTCGGACTTTAGGTAACGGTGAAATGGCTGCATCGAAGAGCCACTGCTGGATATTCCGTAATGCCACACCAGCAGAAGTGTATCCCATGCCAAAAGCTGCTTCTTGGCAGACAATCGACTCGAGACCAAATGCTTCACCTGCAGCGACAATAGGCCACAGCAATACTAGCATTAGCAAAAGAACTCCACAGCGGACAAAGGTGCCACAACTCACCGTTCACACCGGTCGAAAACATCGTGATTTTAACAGCAGTCACCTGAGTTCCCTGAAGTTCGCACGAGCACAGTACAGCTAGCGGTTAACTCGTGTTTTCAAGTATCTTGTGTACAGACCCTAACAAACCTTGGGTATAAGTATTCTCCTCTCAACAGCACGCTCCATTACAATAGCCACCGTTTCATAAGACATTCCATCTCGCGAGATACCGATAGAAAAGCTCTCCGGCACAAAATGTTCTTGCCACTTCAGCTCGATTGACGATAGCGTGACTGCGGAGCTGAACTGGCACACAACCCACTCATCGGATTGTGGCGATTTTTCATCTGTATTGCTCGCCGATCTCCAAAAGCCCGATTCATGATCAAGAACCCTGCGTACAAAATAATTTAGTATACCCAACATGATTAAATTCGGCACCATCAGCGACGTACTTCGAAGCGGCATGCAGGTCGTCAAACGCTGAGCTGGAGGTCACTTCCTTTGGGATTATCTTCTCCTGCGACAGTTGACGTGGCGGCGCCCACTCTTCAAATAAAGCAAGAGGTTCCATCTTCCCCAGCATTGCCACAACCTAGTTACGCGACAACAGCATGCATCAGAACATGCGGTTATACATGATAGTATATGTGCAGGACTCAAACCTGGCGAAGCGGCGCAAGTGCCGCAGGTGAATCTGCATCAAAAGTTCCGATAACTGCAGCCAGTAGCCGAATAGCAATCTGCAGAGTTCACAACGCCCACAAGCTTCAGAACTAAGTCAACTGCACAAACCAGAAAATGCCGCATTTCCTACCTGATGCAAGTGATTTTGCTGCGTGATCACCTCCAATTTCCTGGTTCGGTACTGTGGTTTGCCCGTCAGTTCCGGAGCTACCGGACAACGTGCGATCCTCTCCACCACAAACTTCAGTTCACTTTTGGGCAGCTGCACCGCCAGAGTATGCAGCGGCATGCCTTTGCGAGGACATCCTTCCACATGGGGCATGCTCAGCTGGAAGTTGCCAGCTTTCAGCGGCTTCCCACTCGCAGCAGCCAGAGGCTCCGTCGCCGTGCGTGTGGTTAGCACGTCTCTAGCACGCGGGAAAATGGCGCTGAAGCAGCGTTCGCAGCTCACCACCGAGTGTGCCACCTCCTCCAGCGCGGCGGGGAAGGCTTCGAGCGCCAGCTGGATCTCCTGCAAAGAGCAGGCCCACATGGCCACGCGCGTGGCGGCCTTGCAGCGTCGGCAACCGTCTCGGAATGGTCTGGCGTTGTTTGTAGCCGCCGTGCAACTCGGACACTTGGCGTGCAGCTGACGGTCCGCGTCTATCACCGGCTGTGTGTATAGTGAGCCGTGCAAGTCGCAGCCCGGGAACTCCAAGTACTGGCACTCGCCGCAGAGGATCACAGCGAAGCTACGCAGCGTGATAGCGTCTGTGACGGCCTCTGCGGGCGTCGAGGACACCGCGGGCGCGTGGGCGACGTTGGCGCTCCCCTCGCTGTTAGATACCGTCATGGCAGATTGGCGACTGAAGAAAAAGAAAGATCCTCTTCAAAAGTGGAATCAGATCTGACAAACCCGTGGGAATACATATACCCTTGGAATGACATATTTGGAAAACCTAGGATTGAGAATATGACGATGCAGAGGTGGTCGGGGTTGGTTGCCCCGCATTTTCGAGATGGCGGATCAGGGGGGCAAGCGTAAACGCGACGAGAGCCACGAGCGTAAGGTGCCGCTCACCAAGGAGCGCCGCACCAAAGTGCGCCAGGAGCACATGGAGGAGGAGTTCGCGGCCACGTACCATGGACTCACGGCGCTCTACAAGTTGCTGGAAGTGCAGCATCTGCAGAGCCCGCTCTTCCTGCCGCGCTCGCTCAGCTACCGTCTGGACCCGGCGTGGGAGCAGAAGACCAAGACGGACGCGAAAGCAGAGTCGATTAAAACTCAGAAGACGCTTACAAAGGCGCAGGCGGGCGCCGTTCTGCAGCAGTTCAATATCGGCATGACGCCCGACTCCATGGCGGCCTTTAAGAGCCAGAAGCAGAGACCAGGCCTGCAGCTCTCGCTATTCAAGGCAAGCGGCAAGAGCTTCGACGACAATCAGTTCCAACTACTGGCCTCGTGCCTTATCCCCGTGCCCTTCACCAAGGACGTGACGCTGCCCAAGGAGTTCCTGCATCTCAGCGCCGATATCTGCGTGCTGGCCTTCCAGGTGGTGGAGATCAGCGACGTCGGAGACTCTCTCACTACCCAGTCAACATTTACCTTCGTGGCGCCGTCGGCTGGGGCCACGCTGAGCGGGAAGGATCTCCTGTCGATCAGTCCTGACGGCCGCGAGCCGCTGTTCGGAAACATCCTGCGGATCAATGTGGCGAGACGCCGTGTGGGATACGTCACGGTCGAACTGCCGGCCATTGTGTCTTCAGTGCACGGTGGTAAGTGCTTCGAGGCTGTGGGTAGTTGGGGAATTTGAGATATTTATTGGATGATTTATTGTGTTTCTAAAAGGTGTCAAGTGCGAGTTTCGCCTCACGTGGGACCCGCTGCCGAAGGCGAAGAAGATGCAGCGTCTTGCACAGATCTGCCAGACCAAGTTGAAGGTAGACATGGAGGAGCTGCAAGACGACGAAGGCTTCGCGTTGGCAGTCCCGAAGCGGAACATCACGCCCGCTACCAGCAAGCCGTGCGCAGGGGTCAGTTTACGTGATATTATTACTTTTCTATGGAGATCCTACTAACATTACGTTGTTCTGGACATCGATAAATTAGGTCTGGTTCCACTTCCTGTACCATTCGATGCTGCGAAGGATGAGCGAAAAGCGCTCGGAGTACTCGTGTGCGTGGTGCAACATGTTTGCCGGCTCACTGCGGGGATTGGTTGCGCATTTGGTGTCTTCCCACGATCGCTTCCGCTTCCAAGCCACGGTGGGTTTGTCGATCGAGTGGTGTGACCAGTTCAAATGATACGGTAACCTGACGTGTTTGATTGTTTCTTGTTTTATGGTAGGTTGGGCATGATAACATCCCGCACATTTACGTCATGGTGATGCAGGAACATCAGCCGCGGAAATTCGGTTCAGGCCGCGGCTCGGCTTTCTCCGAGCTCGAGCTGTTCCCAAGCGAGGAGCCGAGTCGATTTGAGCACCACTTCACGCACATGTCCGCGAAGAAGTACGGCCTCCTTGGCTCTCAATCAGTGGATGCTGTTGAAGGGTTGATGCAAGAGTTTGACGAAATGGACGAGCTCTCGCAAGAGCAGCCGCAGGAGTTCTATGCGCCGCTCCTTCAGCGCCAGTACTTCCACTCCCGAACAGGAGCGGTGGTATTGGACCACGAGAAGGACTACGATAGCGATGACGATGTGGACGAGACGTGGATCACGAAGCAAAGCGAGAGGGTACGCAGCAGCGCAATGAGCGCCTGTGGAGTATGCCTGGCTCTAACATATTTGTGTTTATTGTAGTTGCTGGACGAGTTTGAAGATGTATCGCTGGAAGAGAAGGAATTTATGAAGAAGTGGAACCGCCATGTGAAGGAGCACAAGTACGTGGCTGTGCTGGGGCTCGAAATGTTATACGGATCTAACTATGTATTTTTCTTCGAGCAGGATTCTGGCCGACTTTATGGTTGCGTCCTCTTGCCGCATGTTCGCTCGGAATCATGGGAAATGGTGAGTGCGAACGAGTTTAGGAAATCTTGTATCAATGACCTATTGACCAGGCGTCTCTGTTTCTTCTTCCACAGGCTCCTCGACCACGGCCTGCGCCACAACTTCTTGCTCCATTTGCTTAATTTATGGGACAACTCGCTCCTGAACTCGCGCGCAATCATCGACTGCATGTTGATCGTCGACCAAAACCAGGTAAGCTGGGAAGTACAAGTAGTTGTTTCGAGCTGCAATACTGATCGGCTTTTTGGTTGCTCGGTGGACGTAGGGGGAGCCTGAGGCGGCACCAGAAATTAAAGCGAAAGTGGAGACGGAAGCGAAAGGAGAGTCCCTGCAGGCGAAAGCGGAGACGCAAACAAGCAAGGACCAGTAAACCGTCGCTGGGCAGATGCAGCAGTAGTGGCAGATTCTTGCAAACGGTCCATGTTGCTTCTAATGTCCCAGCTTACAGCGTGAATGTGCTTCCCGATTGCAATGCTCTCGGCAAACCAACAGTTTACGCCCGAATACATAAGTGCTTCCCCCTTCGACTCTTATCTGGCTAACTCACAAAGCAGCAGTCATCACCTACTGTGGCGGCATAGGCATTTTCTCCTCATCCGACGAAGACGGGGAAGGCGCGCGCTTCTTGGGTCTCGAGCGACGCCGCACCTTGTGTTTGCAGTCGTGCGCGTGATGCTGGCGGTGGTGCTCGCCGCCACTGCTCGAGTTGTCCGAGTCCTCGTCGCTCTCACTGGAACTCTCTCCAAACTCCCTCTTTTTGTGGAAAACGCAGCATTCTTTGGCACAACAAGAAGTCAGCTACAATTGAATCCCAGAGGTCTTTGAGAAGGTCTTCTTACTATTGGAGCGTTTGCGTCCGAGGTGCTCGTTGTCCACTACGCTCTCGTCGAACGTCACGTGCGTTCGTGGCTGTAGCTCCATGCGATAGACCGGAGGTGCTTCCGTGCGCGCGGGCGCCTCCACCACCTGCGTCGCTGCTTCTTCCCGAGCGCTGTTCATCTTGGTTAATTCACAAATGGGCTAATGTCACAAAAGCTGCATACATCTGTACAATTTCTACAGTATATTCACAGTTTGGTTAGTTGCCGTAGAAGTACTCTTGGCACTGCGTGGCATGGGTCCAATCGCGTTGACGCTTGTCTCCACACGCAGCGTACAGCTCGCACATGTGCGTGACGGTGCTGTGGCAGGCGAGTGGATTGTCGCGCCGACATTCAATCTCCTGCACCATGCCGCCCAGCTCATCCACCTGCGGGACGATGTCGCGTCGAGGCTTGACGGTCAGCACGTAGTCACGAATGGCTTCGTCATCCAAGTCGAAGCGGCCCCGTGAATACAGCAATCCTGGACCTGAGAACGACACGGCCGGCGTGTGCGTCTTGGCTCCAACCATGGCCGCCATCGCACCTCCTAGACTGTGGCCAGTGAGCACAAGACGGTCTCCGCCAACGCGCTTGCGGACAGCTTCCACGTGGTCAAGCAGCTCGGAGTACACCGGCGGTGGCATGATACCTCGTAGGAAGTTCATGGAGAGCATCTCTACAACAAATTCAGTTGGAAGCTGCTTCAGGAACGGAACGAAAATGTTGGCAGCCTGCATCACGGTCACGCCGAACCAATAGTGAAGGTCCTCGAGGGCGTCAGTTGCCGTCGCTGTCCCTCGAACGGCGACAACAGTCATGTTGATGGCGGGGAAGTAGAGCTCAGCCCACACTTGATGCCCGGCATCTTCGTTGTTGCGTGATACGTACTCCCAGTCTCCCAGCTCCGTGCCGTTGAACCGCTGTGACAACGACTTGACTTGAACTGCCGTGTTCCAGCCGTACATTGCGTCCGCGATGAGCGCAAAATCCACAATGTCCAGCGATTCCATGTCCAGCGCGCACACAGGGTATTCCGCGACCTTTGTCCAATGTCTGTGCGACTTGACAGCGAACGGTGTTGCCGTCGCGGCGAGAGACTCTGCTGTAGGTGGGTACACGAAAAAGTCGCCGCCTTGCACAAACGTCCCGATCGCCCACGTGGACGAGAAGAACACGAAGGAGAGGAAGACGAAGAACGTGATGAAGGACTTGAACGTGAGTCCAAAAATCTGCCAGAGAATCACAGCACGGATCAGCGTTTCCGTATCAAAGACCGTCATTTCAGAAGAAGGAAGCAACGGACCTGGGGAAACTTGGCTTGGATCGTGTCACCGAGAAGGATCAGGCAAATGCCCATTATACCCCAGCCAAGGTAGAACGCGAAAAAGGAAATGATCGCGCTCAGTACGACGATCGGCCACAAGATCCGCAGTCGGCGCTTATATGAAAACTTGGACCACAAGTTCATCTCTCGGATGTGCTCGCCAATTTTGTTCATGCGTCGCTTGCCTTCCAGCGCCTCCTGCGTCTCGTTGGCATCTGCAACGGGGTCACAGGTTCCTTCAGCTAGCGCTTGCGTCTCGACTTCTGCTTGGACGTACTGTGTTTCATCACCACGGTGCAAGGGCTTTGTTTCTTCACTTGTAGCGGCCACCTCGCTTTCTGCTGTAGATCTCCAACGGCAGCACGTCGATCGGCATCGAGCGCCAAACTCGTAGCTGGCTTCCACCAGCGTAAAGAAGCTGGTTTGGAACTGTTCGACAGCTCGGAAGCCAATACTCACCAGCCAAAGGTGCTCGGCGCGCTTCTCATTCTCCATCTCCTGGAGCTCTCGCTCCATATCTCGATACCGGCGTCTGTAGTTGCTTACAAACTCGCGCATTTTGCGGTTCCGAGCGCTGCAAAAGTGGCAGATCATCCAGACGCCCAGATACACCGCTTGCATGTAGAATCCACACTGAATGTAGTCCAGGAAAGCAGCAAGCGGCGACATGTTCGTGACCAGTGAGACTGTAAAGGTCCAAAGTGTGACCAGCTCGAAGATAAGCGGACACAGCACGTCGGTGATGACGAGCGTGGAGAAGTCCAACGGAGGTCCATCGAAGTGCGTGGTGTTAAACTTGACGGTCGTGCTGGCAGCCTGGAACGCCCGTTTCCACCGAGACGATGGCGAGGTATCTTGGTCGCTGCTGCTGTTGTTGCTGCTGCTGCTACGACGAAGGGAGCGACTGCTGTGCTTGTGGCCGGATTCCTCGCTCTGCTGTCTCTGAAACAACAGCTCCAGCTCGTACCTCTTCTCGTCTTCCGACTCTTTGTTCTTGTCGTTGAACGGGTCGTCAGTGTAGATGGTGCCCAGCAGATACTTCGGCCCGGCAGTGAGGCAGCTCACAAAGCGCGCCCAAGCCTCTTGGTCCTCGTCATCTCCTCGGAAGGCGTCGAACCGCTCTCTCTCGAGGCGGTCATCAGGCATCTCGCGCCAGTGGCGCAGGTAGTGGATGCAAACACAGAGCGAGAGGCGGAAGTTGGCCAGACTGCCCTCCCGCGTGTCAATGGCGTCCAAGAAGAGGCGGCTGGACTCCTCGAAGCAGTACGACACGAAGATGAGCGCCACCGGCAGGAAGGCCAGCAGCAAAATGGCGCGCACCGTGAAGTACGGGTCCATGCGCGCGCTGGGCAGGAAGATGGCGAAGAAGATTTCCATCAGGAACGTGACGCTGAACATGAGGATGCACATGAGCACGAGGAAGGAGAAGTAGCCCAGGCGGAATTGGCACAGCGTTCGGTACAGCGTCCATTCGCTCTCCTCACTCGAGAGCTTCTGCAGCTCGGCGCGCCTTCCCGCCTGCGTGGCCATGCGGTTATCGCGACTCGCTTCGGGCGGCTCCATGGATCCGAATGTGACGCCCATGGGTGCACGTAGATATCTTGTCGAAACCGGTTTCTGGCGGTATCTTGTAGTGGGTGAGCCGCACTTTTGCTTTTGCCATCTCGAAAGCTAAGATGATGCGAAAGCTGTTGACGTCTCGGGCGACTGCGCGCGTGCTGCGCAGCAGCCGCGCCCTGTCCACGAGTGCGCGGAGCCGCGTCAAGATCCTCGGATCCGACGAGGCCTACACGCAGATTGCCACGGTGAGTTCGGCTCTGTGCACTAATTCGCTGTTAATGGAGCTCTTCCTGACGCGATATCGTCGCAACTGCAGGAGGGGACGGGCCGCAAGGCGATCGTGTACTTCACGGCCAAGTGGTGCCCTCCGTGCAAGATGATCGGCCCTATCTACGACGAGCTGAGGTGCGGAAATGCTGCAATTTGCTGGCATTTTCAATGTCTATCTAACAAAGCGATGGCGATCTATGTTTGTGTTTGGGGCACTGCAGCGCCACGTACGCGGACATCGACTTCGCCAAGCTGGACGTCGACGAGTTGAACGACACCACGTCCAAGGCCGGTGTGCGCGTGAGAACCGGCTGTGCCTTGTAGTCAGCGAATTCATTCCTCTGGCTAACTTGTTTGTCATGCTGGGCTAGTCGATGCCGACGTTCTTCTACTTCAAGGACGGCAAGTTCCAGCAGTCTCTCTCTGTAAGGGGCATATTTTCGTTGAGATACTGCGACATATCTTGACCAACTCTGAACTTCTTCTTGTTTGTCGGGATGCTGAAGTTTTCCGGTGCGGATGAGGAGCTTCTGCGCAGCAACGTGAAGCAGCTGAACGACTTGTAAAGCACTGCTTCCATTGCGCAGGCGAGATCGTTAAGCGCGCAGGGGAAATAATGCTAAATCGACTTTGCTGTTGTTAAGACGTTTTGCGCGACACTGTTGCTGACGTACGCGTACCGGTATCTGATCGGTTGGCCTTACGGTAAATTTTTGCGCAGAGTCGCTGGCCGTCACAAACCGAAAGATTGAAGCGGCGTCGCAGTGCCTCTCCGTGCACTTGATCCCTCTTGCTGATCCCGTGCACTTGATTCAAGTCAGAGCTGCACCGACCATGGCCGACAAGGAGCAACGCCGCTACGGCGCCATCCCGAGCCACGCACGACTCGGGATCGGCGCCAGCACGCCGCCGCTGAGTCCGCTGATGCTGCACGT
>AWVW02032807.1:0-23330 GCA_000500225.2 Phytophthora pinifolia
ATGCTCCAACCAAGTTTTGAGTCGTAACTTTGCGCAAACTCACTCGATTTTGGCGATTGAAAAACCTCGACAAAGCTGACGTCATGCAGGTTCTTTTCAATCAACTCGGAGGCTCATTCCCGCTTCCTTTCGGTTTTGGGGTCCAGTTTTGAGAAATGTCCCTATTAAAGCGGACCAGAGGAAGTATTTTAATACTATTAAAATACATTGTATGCACCGAGTCGGAGCCTCCGACCATACTGAAAGCTAATATTATTAGCTTTCACACCTTTCTTGACAACAACTCGTGGCTCACCTGTTAAATCCGCTCTTAAACCGTGTAGCATATTTATCGGCATCAAATGCTTAGAAACAGCAAGTGTTCGCTGGTATACCCAACCTGCTCCATGAGACAATTTGTGGATTTTAGGAGTAATTCGTGGATGGACTGCACTTGCCGCGCTCTGCAAAAGGCGCTGGCTCCATTAGCATATTGGAGCTGGTCCTTTGAGCGCCATGAGCTTCGTGCTGCTGGAGGACGACGATGACGACGACTCTCATGCAATACTACAAGAAGATTTGGCCATGATTGACTTCAATGAAGAAACGCCAATGCTGTCGGAAATTCCCAATGAAACGCACTCACTGAGCTCGAATGGCTTCAAACGCAGTCGCCAAGGGCAGAGCCACGAAAGGGACCAGCGACGTCGCCAGGGGCTGAAGGAGGAGCAGCTCCAACTGCAGATGCAATCGCAGCGATTGGAGAGATATTTGCTGCAATCGAGAGAGAGAGACGGGGCTGGAAGCATTGGCGACATGGAGGAAACGGACGGCGCGAGGGAGTCCGCTTGTGTCACACCTGAAATGCTGCGCCAACGACTGGAGGCGGAGCGAGTCACCAAGTCTCAGAAGGAGCCACTTGTAGCTGAGAAGAAGTGGTCCAAGAGTCTGCAGTACAAACGACAGTCGATGGAGGTGAGAACGGCTTGCGCCTTTGGATCGGAGACCGAGTGCTGACTTTGTTGATGTGGTTCGATGGTTAGACAGTGTCGATGACCAGTTCGAGGCTGGGCTCTTCGCAGAGTAAGTCGTCGACTGTGGTGCCTCGCGATCCGACGGCGTTGCAGAATGATCCTGTAGCGTTGAGGGGCGAGATCATGAAGCTCATGGACAAGATGTACCATGAAGCCAAGGGCACCGTGGATCCTGTTACTAAAGCGGCAGCGACGATACCAGCGCTTTCTTGCCACTACGACGTGAGATTGGACCCCCAAACTGGACCTGACACACAATTCACATCGGAGACGCCGCTGGATTGCAGCTTGGATACGTCGCGCGAGTTGCTGTCAGCGGTTTTCTCCATGCCTGACGCTACTCAGCCGAGTTTGAAAGTGCGGAGAACGCGGGTATGCTGCTTCTGTCGGTTTACTGAGCTTGTTTGCTGTACCTCTAATGTGTTTTTTTCTACTTGTTGGGCTGTCGCTATAGGCAAAGAGAACATATACCGAAGGAGAAGTCGAGAAGGAGTTCACAGTCGACCTGGGAGGCTCAAGGGCTAACGAATGCCTGGATGGAGTCGGGCTTCTTCGAAGACACAACGAAGAAGACTGCGAGTTGGTCATCTGGGCTGCGATTTCCTTCCATCATAGCGGAAAGATCTCATTTCGAGAGTGCTCGTGGATGGCAGCAGCTCGGTCGGCGCCTTCAGCCACTCAAGAATCTGTCATCCGTGTCAACTACCGCTTGAGCGCAGAGAAAGCGAAAGGCTGCACTTACATTGATGGCGAACACATCGATCAGGTCCGAAACCATGCGGTCGGTGCTATCGGCGCCAAGATGAAGGCGAAGCACCACATGCTGCAGAGAAAAATGCTCATCGAGACTGGTCGAGACGACCTGGCGAGCTTTATCACGTAGCTGGTCCTGGCCCTAAGCAACCAACTGACCTACTTCCGCGACAGGGATCCGGATTGACTTCTACGCGGACTTACTTGACGCAGAGTTCATGACCGTGATCTGATCAAGTCTGCAATCCTGGCACGTATACGCTGGGGAGCCTGGAGTACCTACAGCGATGGACATTTTGCTCGACTTCAGTTCTGAAAGCGAGAAAAAGGTCCATTGCTGTCGCGAGGCCGATGAGTTTCCTGGTGGAGCTCGACGATTCTTTAGATGTGGACACGCTGGAGCTGATGGCAGGATGCGGCCAAATGTCACTATCATTCCGAAGTCGGCGACGCTTCTGGGTTTTAGACCCAAAAAGCGAGCCAAGACCAACAACAAGTGCTCGCACAACGAACATGGTGCTGCCACGACTCCATACCGACCTAGAAAACCCAAGCGACCAAGAAACAAACAAAAATTGAAGAACTCCGGAAGGAGATAGCCAAGCTGGAAGAGCGGCTTTCTGAACTGCAACATCGGAGGTGGGATATCGAAGCTCGAAGCTCAGCTATGGAAAAACGCTGCGGCCGGTCTACAAAAAGAGAGGCTTCCAGGTTGCATTCTCCAGAGAGTCGTTGAGATGTGGCAACAATACGAAAAGCATCCGTGTCGGCCTTGACCCTGACGAGAACGCTATGGATAATATTAGGGTGTTCTTTTTGTGGTAAGATGACATCCGTTTCATCCCGGATGTCATCTGCGGCTTGTTTGAGATAATAGCCTTACATGTCCTCTCGATAAGCGTCACACGCATACCGTATACCCTGCTATATCTGCATACGCGACCCCCCTACGCTTATCGAGAGGGACGTCTTGAATTTAGCATAGACTCCCCGACACCGGAGCCTCTCTCCCCTGCAACATGTATTACCACGGGCGTCCGGTCCACCGCGATTTGGGTGGTGCTGGTTTGACAAACGACGGGCAGCAGCGGCGATAACGGTGGCGCCGAAGGCAGCTTGTCGGCGTCGCAAAAGCCGTCGCGGCGCGATCTCCATCAGGCCAGCGGATCCCGAGGGCTCCTTGGCCAGCCTGAGTCGGGCGCATGGCCTCTTCGTCTCATAGCGGCGAACAAGCGAGGCCACGAGAATCGTGACTTGGTCGGTCTGGCGTGTCTTTCTGCGGTACGCTCAGGCCAATGGAGACGGCGCTTACGACGCCCACCGCCGGTGTTGCCCTTGCTCTGTGCCCCGCATCTTTGCTGCTTGGTGTCACCGGAGAGTTTGGAGCCCAAGCAACGGGAGCGGTGCTTTACTTCATTTCTGAAAGTGCGGGACCGATGAGTTTCCTGCTGGAGCTCGACGATTCGTTAGATGTGGACACGCTGGAGCTAATTGATGAGGGAGACTGGCAGGATGTTGTATTGGAAAGCCGGCCAAACGTCACCGCATCGGTGACGCTGACGTGTAACACCAACAAGCGAGCCAAGACCGACAAGGAGTGCTCGCACAACGGACCAGGTGCTGCCAAGACTCCACTCCAAGAACAGACGTCTAGAAAGCTCAAGAAAAAGCGTCCAAGAAACAAACAAAAGATTCAAGAACTCCGAATGGAGGTAGCCAAGTTGGAAGAACAGCTTTCTCAACTGCAACGCCGGAAGGGGGGGTTCAGTGGGACATCATCCGAGGATTGGAATGCGGTGAAGCTCGAAGCTCTGCTGTGGAAAGACGCTGCGGCCGGTCTTCAAAAGCAGAGGCTTCAAGCTGAAGCCAGCAACACGATGCTGAGGAAGCTGCTGGCTGCGCAGGTTGAATTTTCCACGTCATTGGCAAAAATCGCTGGCATGTGGGAAGCGTCCTCTTTGGTTAATAACTAATCGATTACGAAGGATAGCAGTGCCCAAGAATTCTGGGCCACAGGGATGAGCCAACTGAGAGCCCTCGCAAAACGGGAGCGCAGGACGCTGGACAATAAATACAAGGGACACGTCTCTATCTTTGCCAACAAGAGCTAGAGCGCAGGTCCAGAGACCGGCATTGTTAACTAGGCTAGTCGCCAATAAGGCCAATTAGATACGTCTGCCTCTAGGTGAGAAGATAAGCGAATCCCGGTATGTTTCCTTTCTTAAAAGAAATGTTGTCGCTGCTTTTACTGTATCCATCTGTGGCGGCACGAGCAACTACGTTGGAATCGAAGAGCGCATCAAGATCCAGATCCGTTTTACGGGGAACAAGTATCCGTGAGGTCATCAGGTGAAAATGAGGTTCTGGAGGTGCTTGGAGCTGCGGTGGAAGGCGGGAACGAGCATACCGACGACAGGGGGTTGTTGAAAGCCACGCCGCTAGAAGAGGGCGACAACTTTGTGAGCTGGTCGCTCATGTAATTCAATCAACATTCCAGGTCTTCAGTACTACAGTACAGTAACTTCAATCTTCAGTACTACAGTAACTTCAACAAACTTGAAGAAAACTACTGTCTTTTTTTTTCAACAAGCATTACTCCCACGTTTACTACACACTCACTATTCGTCTTGACTCTCTGATTGATCCCGAATTCTCTGCTGCACATGCTCCATCCTCGATCTCGCAACCACTAAATGATTTCTAGCAGTCCCGATATCGAACGGAGCGCCGAAGTGGCGGCCAGATATGCGACTAGATGACCGGATGAAACTCTCCTCTTGTGGTTTGCCCGGCAGCCTCGTGATCGAGATCCATCCTTGAGATCTGATATGGGGCTTCCCGTCGCGTTCTACCATCATCGACGTCCACTGCAGAGTCGCACCACTTTCGTCTTCGCGTTTTTCCATGAGCGTCACACCGTCAAGGGCCACAGGCACTTCTTGGACACTAAAGTTTTTTTCTATCGAGTACCCAAACTCCGCTGAGTCTTCGGTCAACTTTTTCGTCTGCACATCAATTGTTAGTTACTTCTTTAAGTACGAGAAAGATTTGAATAAGCTGGTTACCCTGAGTACGAAAGTGCCCGCCCAAGGGCCGAATGCTTTCTTCCCGATAAGCATCCTCCACAACAACGACACCGTCGA
The DNA here is from genome assembly GCA_000500225.2 of Phytophthora pinifolia. NCBI lineage: Eukaryota > Oomycota > Peronosporomycetes > Peronosporales > Peronosporaceae > Phytophthora > Phytophthora pinifolia. The sequence continues at coordinate 4,910 of AWVW02032807.1, forward strand.
CTCGAAGCTGCGCGCCAACGGCATCGTGCTGAGAATTTCAATGCACGGGCCAGAAATGGGATCGTGGAGCTTGACACGGGAGCAGCACATCAACGCCCCCGTCGCGGCCATCTCCTCCGAGAAGAGCGGCGATGCATCAAACACGACACTCGAAGAAGCCCGAACAAGAGAAAACACCCCCTTCAAATGCGCAGCGATGGCGCCAAGGCTCGAGAAAGTGCCGTTCGGCGTCGGCGTAGCAAGCGGGTGGCTTCCTGCCAATGCCGACTGTACTCGCTGCACACCAAAACTATCAGAACTCACTAACAACATCACGAGTAGCAACCCACCTGAGCAAACGCTGCCTCCTTGTTCAGCAGCCCTCCAAGCTGTTTAGCAGCATTGACTTGCTGGATGAGGATGCCTTTCAACTGTCGATTGAGCTCCTCCGCCTTGCTTCGCTTCATTTCTTCCTCCGTGACACTGTCGACCCAGCCCCACTTGGACTCTCGAGTCGGTAGAGGCTTCTGCAGCTTTAGAAGCTCTACCTGAGCTTCGTACTGAGCCACCTGCGTCCGAAGCGCGCCTCTCTCCTTCTTCTTCTTCTCGCGGCGACTACGCTCATAGTCCGGCGAGTATCTCCCTGTCACTCGTCGCTTGGGGGCACAGTCTCCGACATCCAAAGACTCTCTACTCTTCGTGGCATCTTCACACGTGTCGATGAAGGCCAGCACGTCCTGCAGCAGAGCTTGGACGTCTTCTTCCCGTTGCTCTGGGCGCTTCAGCTCGGTGGCCATTATTTGGTATTCGCTTACGCGACCAGCAGGCACTTTTCACAAGCATTCTGACAATCACTCAGCAGGAAGTCGCATTGTGTCCGCCTGAATCATCACTGGAGTTGCGACGATGATATACTACTCGCGATGTGCGCCAACTGTAATAAGCTGAGCTTTAGAACAGCATGCACGATCAAGCTGGGCACAACGAGAAGAGTTGGTACAGCAAACATGACTCAGGACGAAGTCTGTTCAAAATTTCCAGAGCCGACTCGCTCAAGCAACATGATACTGTAGTATGAAAAAAAAAAAAAACTTCGTAGTCTTAGTGAACCTGCGTCGCCATCAACGGAGCAAAGCGCATGGCCGTCTTCAGTGCGAAGTGGTTTCAAAACGTCTTGTGCAATTTTAGGCCACTGTTCTTTTCACTCTCCCCCGTCCTCCCCACTCCCCGTTCGGCTGCACAGATAATGCTCAGTCGCCATTAAACCGCGCAGCGGCAAGATGCTCGCTCTGCACGATGGCATCCAGGCGAAACTTCCCACTACAATTCTCTATGAGGACATGGACAATGGAGGTGCTGTGTTTACAGAAGCTCTTGTTTTTTCCTCTTTATCCTTGTACCGGTACTAACGTTATCTTGTTGTTGAATCAGACTACGGCACCTTCTTGGGGCAGAAGCAGAAGCAGCCACCAGCTCGTCGAGATTCGTACCGCAAATGGTTCATGCTGGCACTTTTATCCGTCCTGACTGCTATGAACCAAGGCATCTGCTACTCGTACGCCCCCATCGCGAGTATCGTCGAGAAACGATGGGAACAGCGCGTACGTTGAGCTTTCGGACGCTTCCTTGCAAACACGCTAACTCCCACGAATTCCATCCGTAGATTCACTCGACGGAGCTGATCACAGTGTACTTTATCTCGTACATCCCGTGCTCGTTCCTCGGCTCGTGGATCATGGACAAGAAAGGCCTGCGCTATGGAGTATTGCTGGGAGGGTTCTTGCAGGCGCTTGGTGCAAGTCTGCGCTACTTTGCATGCGCTTTCGAGCCAGCGGGAGAAGCTTACGTGACGCTCATGGGCCAGATTCTAGCGTCGTTCGCCATGCCCTTCATGGTGAACTCTCCAGCCGTGCTCTCAGCCAACTGGTTCCCTCCATCGATGCGCGCCACCTCCACCAGCGTCGCTGTCAATGCCAACGCTATGGGCACTGCGTTCGTCTACCTCACAGCCCCGTTCATCGTCCTCTCCGACGAGCAAGTGCCGTACTGGAACTTGTACGTGGCGCTGTTTGCCATCGGCTTCTGGGTCATCGCCTGCTGCTTCTTCCAGTCGTTCCCAAGGACTGGTGTCGCTCAGTCCATTGTATCGGATGTTCAGCTTCGGGACGAGTACGACTGGGGCCAGTGGGCCTCGGCGTTCACGCACAGCGGCTTTTGGCACACGGTGGTGGCCTTCTCCGTCGCGGAGTGTATCTTGAACGCCATGTGCGCTCTGCTCGGCAAGTTTCTCAGTGTAGCGCACTTCTCCAAGGCCCAGATTGGCCTTGTCGGAGCTGCTTTTATCGTGAGTTCGCTCGTGGGTGGGCAGGTCATCAGTCAATACGTTGACAGGAAGAGGAACCACAAGACGGCACTGCAGCTTTGTCTGCTGCTGACTGCGGTGGCCATTGCCTCGTTCCGACTCGTGCCCAAGGTCAACGCCCACGCCACGCTGATTAGTCTGCTGTTCCTTGGCGCAGTGCTCGGTCCTCTCCAGCCGATCGTGCTGGAGCTCGGCGTCGAATGCGCCTACCCGACCAGCGAAGCCACCGTCGCCGCACTGCAGCAGCTCTGTGGGAACTTCTTGTCGGCCATGATCGTTCCTGGGCTAAGCGCACTACGAAGGACCCACGTGGACTCAACGGGTCACGTCCCGCCCAAGAACTTCTACGCCAGCCCCGAGTGGGTCATGGTGTTTCTGACGACCGCGACGTTCGTCGTCTTCTGCTTCTTGTACGTCTACAACATCTCTGCCTTGCTAGCTGGATGGATCTGGCGCCAACTCTTGCTCTTCTTGTACAGCAACGGAGACTACAAGCGCTTCAACCACGAGGCCAAGACGACGCGGGCGTCCAGCACCCGCGACCACATCCTCATCACCAGAACGTCTCGAGACACGGGCAGCTTCTTCTAGCTCAACCAGCACTAGTTCAATGCCTCATTACACGTAGCTTACACGTACAAGCTCTCTAACCAAACATCAATGCATCGTGGGGGGAACGGGCGGTTATGGTCGAGTCCGAAGCGTCGTCATAGCGATCTTTACCATTGGGCGCAGACCAACAAGGCTCCTTTATTGGCGATGACGGCGGCGCTAGTGTATGAGGCTGTGGAGGTCGAAGGTGCGAACGACCAGCTCAATCTTAGGCCAGAGCTTGTCCACTAACATCGTCGCAGATGCTGATGGAGAGGAATTCCAAAGGAAGAGCCATCGAGGCTCCAACTCCGCTTGTCAGAAATGGGTCATGCTCATGATCCTGTCGGTCCTCAGCGCCGTGAATCAAGCCATTTGCTACTCGTACGCGCCAATAACCAGCATCGCGGCGGAGAGGTGGCATGGCCATGTAAGTGGCTCTATAATGATCAAACCCGTGGGAAGCTGATTCACCTGCTCGCTGCTCACAGCTCGACTCGGAAGAGCTCATCACGGTCTTCTTCATCTCGTATATTCCCTGCACTTTCATCGGCTCGTGGATCATGGATCGACAAGGCCTCGCGTACGGCCTTTTACTCGGTGGCTTCCTGCAGGCAGTTGGGGCCTTCTTGCGATACTTTGCGTGCTCCTTCGAGGCCGTTGTCGAAGTGCGAATCACTCTTCTCGGCCAAGTTTTAGCGGCGCTAGCCATGCCGTTCATGGTCAATTCACCTGCCGCCTTCTCAGCGAATTGGTTCCCGCCGTCCATGAGAGCGACGTCGACCAATGTGGCGGTCAACGCGAACAACATGGGCATCGCTCTGGTGTACCTCACGGCGCCGTTCGTCGTGCGCTCCAGTGACGACATTCCGGCCTGGAACTTCTACGTGGCTGTGCTCGCCGTCGCGTCTTGTATCGTCGGCATCTTCGTCTTCCGCTCAGCCCCAGACAGCGAGACGGACGAGGAAGATGTGGCCAAGCCACGACTTCAGGACGAATACAAGTGGGGTCAATGGTCCACTGCGTTCAGCCACACTGGGTTCTGGCACACGCTGGTGGCGTTTTCAGCCGCAGAATGCGTTTTCAATGTGGTTACGGCGATGCTAGGCAAGTTCCTCAGTGGCACCCACTTCTCCACGGCTCAGATCGGTCTTGTCGGTGCTGCGTTCATCGTGAGCGCCCTCATCGGCGGCCAACTCATCGTCCATTACGTTGACAAGACGCGGAGTCACAAGGCTGCGACGCAGCTGTGCTTAGTGCTGACTGTCGTGGGGCTCGTTGCCTTTCGACTGGTGCCCAAGGTCGATATCCTCGCCACACTGGCGAGTCTGCTGTTTCTCGGAGCTGCTCTCGGACCCCTACAACCGATTGTGCTCGAGCTGGGAGTGGAGTGCGCGTTCCCGACCAGCGAAGCGACCGTGGCTGCGCTTCAACAGCTCAGTGGGAACTTCTTGTCGGCCGTTGTGGTGCCGGGTCTGAGCGCTCTACAGCGAACCAACTTCCGAGGGACAAGAGAGTCCCCATTGGAAGTCTTTTACTCGAGTCCGGAGTGGATCTTGGTGCTCATGACGGCACTGACGTTCGTCGTCTTCTGCTTCTTGTACGTTCGGGGCTCGTTGGCGGCTTGCGCCTCATCCTGTAACTAACTTATTCTCCTTTTTCCGGCTTGGCTCCACCAGCGGCGGTACACACAAGCGATACGCTCAAGAGACCAGGATAATCCTGCCGCACAGCTGTCTCGAGCAGGAAAGTATCGCCAATAACCTCTCTAATACGTCCGAAGAGGCCTAAAAAAATCCGTATCTTGCAAGCTGAGACGGGACGGCAATGTGATGCTGTGGGTTACATAGAAGTTCTGGCTGAGTCATCGCTGATCTTTACGACTAGACGAACGCCCAAGGTACATGTGGCGTGTCGCAGGTGGTCATCTCGATCTCTGGCCAGTGCATCGACACTAACGAATTGACCGCGAGGAGCTCAGGCTATGACTGCGCCCGTGCGCGACGGCATCCAGGTGCGAGGTGCGTAGAGATATCCTGTTCTGGTCGTGTCAGTCACACTAACGACTGGAAATTCCGTTGCACAGCTGGTTATGGGTCACTGCTCGGCCGACCGACGCACCAACAGAAGCTCGCGGCCTTGCAACCCCAAGACTCGCGCCAGAAATGGTTCATGCTGGCCATGCTGTCTGTGCTCACGGCGTTAAACCAGGGCATCTGCTACTCGTACGCACCGATCGCCACCCTCGTCGAGGAGCGCTGGAACCAGCGGGTGCGTCTGCCTTTCAAGAACTGCTTGTCTTCCTTCAGTTTGCTAACTTGTGCCCTCCCTTGCGCCCTGCAGCTCCACTCGGAAGAACTCATCACGGTCTACTTCGTCTCGTACATCCCGTGCTCCTTCATCGGCTCGTGGATCATGGACCAGAAGGGTCTGCGGTACGGCGTCCTGCTCGGCGGCTTCTTGCAAGCTCTGGGCGCCAGTTTACGCTTCATGGCGTGCTACTTGGGCCCCCACGGGGAGGTGTACTTGACGTTACTGGGGCAGATCCTGGCGTCGATGGCCATGCCCTTCATGGTCAACTCGCCACCGCTGCTGTCGGCTAACTGGTTCCCCCCATCGCTGCGGACGACGTCGACCAGCATCGCAGTTAACGCCAACGCTATGGGCACGGCCGTCGTGTACCTCAGCGCTCCGTTCATCGTGCGGTCGAGTGACGAGGTGCCAGACTGGAACCTGTACGTGGCGCTGGCTGCAGTAGCGGCGTGGGCCGTCGCCTTCTTCTTCCTCCGCTCGTCCCCGAGCGTCGGTGGGGTGCAGTCGTTCGTCTCGGACGTGCAGCTCCACGACGAGTACGACTGGGGCCAATGGACCGGAGCCTTCACCCACCGCGGCTTCTGGAGCACCGTGGTGGTGTTTTCCTTGGCGGAGTGCGTCCTGAACGCCATGAGCGCGCTGCTGGGCAAGTTCCTGAGCGTCGCGCCCTTCTCCAAGGCCGAGGTTGGCGTGGTTGGAGCCACGTTCATTGTGAGTTCTCTAATGGGGGGCCAAGTCATCAGCCAGTACGTGGACAAGCGGCGTAACCACAAGACGTCACTGCAGGCTTGCCTGGTGCTCACTGCGCTCGCTCTGGCCGCGTTCCGGATGGCCCCGAAGGCTGAAGTGGACGCCACGCTCTTCAGCTTACTCTTTCTGGGCGCCGTCCTAGGGCCAATCCAGCCCATTGTTCTCGAGTTGGGCGTTGAGTGCGCGTTCCCGACCAGCGAAGCCACCGTCGCAGCTCTTCAACAGCTCTGCGGTAACTTTCTGTCGGCTGTCATGGTGCCAGGCCTGAGCGCTTTACGACGCACCCACGTTGATAAAACGGGTCATGTGCCGCCCCGGTACTTCTACGCGAGCCCGGAGTGGGTCATGGTCTTCATGACGACGACAACTTTCTTGCTGTTCTGCTTCTAGTAAGTTGCTGCGCTCTGCGCTCTCGTTCGAGTCCTTCGATGCTAACTTTTGCGACCTCGTTCACAGCAACGGGAGGTATAAACGCTACGCCCATGAAAGCAGGATCGTGCTTCCTCGTGCCAGCCAGGAAGCAATGCTGCTCTCAAGTACGCCTCGCGAATCAGACCACCTCATTCTCGACGCGGCTTGATATCGATAATGTCAATTCACTAATCTAACGACCAACGATTTAGGGTTCATTCGTATTACCCTAACGACCAACGATTTAGGGTTCATTCGTATTACCCTAAACCCTAATAGCAGCATGTGGCAGCAGCATGTGGCTTGAGCGTGTGGTCACTGTCGCGTCTGAGCAGGTGCGGCGAGAAGATCGCAGCATCGTCGTGGCCGTCTAGATTCCCAAATGACTGCGCGCGAAGAAGGCAAAGACAAAGGTGCGTCTTGCACATTGCATCGGATCGATCCCAGGATTTAATCCGTGCTGTCAGCCGTCTACACCTCGTTGCTACCAAGGCGCTACGAAAAGACCGCCGCCTCTTCACGACAAGACAAGCCCTGCAAGAAATGGTTCATGCTCGCGATCTTGTCGGTGCTTAGCGCCATCAACCAGGCCATTTGCTACTCGTACGCACCAATCGACAGTATCGTTGAGGTCCGGTGGCAACAGCGCGTTCGTACCGAGCACCTGATCACGATCTACTTCGTCTCGTACGTCCCGTGCTCCTTCCTGGGCTCGTGGCTCATGGACAAGCTCGGCCTACGCTTCGGTATCTTACTCGGCGGGTTTCTGCAAACGCTTGGCGCGAGCTTGCGGTACTTCGCGTGCAGCTTCGTCGCTATCGAAGAGGTTTATCTGACGTTGCTCGGGCAAACGCTCGCGTCACTGGCGATGCCGTTTATGGTCAACTCCCCTGCTGTTCTTTCCGCAAACTGGTTCCATCCGTCAAAGCGAGCGACAGCGACGAGCATCGCTGTCAATGCCAATGCCTTAGGCACCGCTCTGGTGTATCTTGTAGCCCCGTTCGTTGTGCTCTCTCTTGACCAAGTGCCGAACTACAACCTGGGCATGGCAGTGCTAGCCGGTGGCGCGTGGGTGGTGGCTCTGCTGTTCTTCAGGTCGTTCCCGGAGAGCTCCAGCCAGCAGCAGTCGCACCTGGGTGATGACTACGACTGGGGCCAGTGGGTGGCTGCCTTCACGCACAAGGGTTTCTGGCACACGCTCGTGGCCTTTTCGTTGGCGGAGTGTGTCTTGAACGCGATGTGCGCGCTGTTGACCAAGTTCCTGCGAGTCACAAACTTCTCGACAGCTCAGATCGGCGTCGTCGGAGCTGTTTTCATCCTCAGTTCACTGGTTGGGAGCCAAGTCATCAGCCGGTACGTGGACAAGAAGCGGAACCACAAGACAGCGATGCAGACTTGTCTACTGCTGATTGCCGTGGGGGTCGCCCTCTTTCGACTCGTTCCCAAGGTCGAGATCCATGCTACACTGCTCAGCCTGGTGTTTCTCGGGTTCGTGGTCGGACCAGTGCAGCCAATTGTGCTTGAACTGGGAGTCGAGTGCGCTTATCCTACGAGTGCAGCCACCGTCGCCGCTCTCCAGCAGCTCTGCGGGAACTTGCTCTCCGCTGTCGTCGTGCCTTCGTTGAGCGCTCTTCTACAGACGCACTTGAGCGCAACAGGCTTTGAGACGGCCAACAACTTGTTCTCAAGTCCAGAGTGGATTCTGGTGGCGATGACGACCGCCACATTCCTCATCTTCTGCTTCTTGTACGGCAAAAATCGACTGTTTTCATGCTCTCGAGGCCTTCCTACTGACGTTTCTTTCTCTTTGTTGTCGTTACAGCGACGGCGAGCACAAGCGATATGCTCACGAGTCTAAGATCGTCCAGCCGCACATCGACAAACAAGCAAATACAGCTATCCTTGAGGCCTAAGATAAACGAAGTATCACGAAGGTTTATCATTGTTCAAACTTTATAGTCTAGCGCCGAGTTGAGCTCATACAGTCGCTGGAGAAAGAGCGCGTAGTCAACAGCTTCCAGGTCATCTTCCATTCCAAAGTGGCGCAAAAGAGCCATCATGTCCTGTTTGTGCAGCGGGATATTCAGCTGGTGAAGCTTTGACAACAGCAGCGGCATGGACGCAAGTTGCAGTGGTGAGGATTCCAGTCTGGCGACGTAAGGCGGTGAGTCTTGAAGCTTGTGCTGCAACTGAGCCAGGAATCGGTCGAGGTCCACACGACCGCCGCCGCCTTTTCCTTTGATGATCATTTGCCGTACAACGCCGCGGACTTTGACTTGCAACTCGACGGACAGAGGAGCTGCCCATTGCGAAAAGTGCACGAGGTCGAGCAAGTATTTGGACGGAGAGCCAATGTGCAGGAAAAACTGGCTGATCAGGTGAATGGACACGTCGACGCGGTGGAAGAGCTGCAAAAGCTGCTTGAGTTTCGTCGGTGTCAACGGATCCAGCGTTGAAGCTTCGAGCTCGCGTCGCGTACTGCGGGAAGTCACGGATACGCCAGCGCCGCGACTCGTGCGTCGAACGGGTGAACTGGGCGGTGTGGGTCGTCCACTTTCTGCAGTATTTGATGGTCCTTGCGACAGATACCGAAAGGCTCGAGTCGGTCGAATGTTCCCTTTCAGATCTACGAAGTCACTTGCAATTTCCAAGATCTTGAGCTCGAGCACTCGCAGCGAGGAGACCGTCTGGCTTTCAACAGGCAAGTCTCTCGCATGACGAGTGCGTGAGCTCAAGGGCCTTCTGTGAGCGGCTCCTCGGCCAGTTGACGTTGCGCTTGGTGTACCAAGAGAGGAGGCAATCTCATGAAAGCGCTCAAATGTCACGACAGTCGCTGGTCCCGCGTTGACGTCTGTAGATCGATCGCCTTTATCACCGGTCAGCAAACGCATCACCGATGCCACTGCGCCTGCGCTGTTTAGAAGCTCCATGGCGCCAGAATCTGCGTTGGATTCTCGTTCTCGACGCGAGAATTCCTTCGTCAGATAGGCTTTCAGGTCTGCCGAGTTGAAGTAGCCTTTGTTGTCGGCATCCAAAGCCCGAAACAGCCTCTCCATCTCGCCTGTCGCCATCCGTCCGTGCTTGGATGTGAATTTCTGCTGGAAATGCTCCAGAACTTGACCTTGAAGATTCTCTCGCGCCTTTCGCTGCTGCAGCTCGAGCAAATACACAAGCAAATGCCCATAGTCGATCGTTTCTGTGCGTCCTCCACGCGGCTCCGAGTTGGCTGGGAATCGACGCTGAAGCACACGGACCTCCCACGCTGCCATGCTTTGGTTATCTCGAGAAAGGAGGCGATACGCCTTGTTCCAGTCCTCGCAGCGGATCGTTCCAACGTGCTCCCAGTCGAACCGCTCAAACCCCCTCTTGATCTCGACAAGAGAGTGCGGTAACTTGAGAGATCGGGTCAGTGCATCCCAATCGAATAACTCATCGAAGAAGGCATCGCAAAGAACAGCGGGAGGCTTCAGCGTGGGGGTTCTGACGCTTTCTACATTGTCCTGTACAAACCTCCTGAGATCTTCCTGCTCAAGGCCAGTAACGCCGAGTTCATGGAGCATTTTGCCAACTTCTTCCACCAATACACTCTGGGAAACCCAGCCTTGCGTCTTGCTCGAAAGCTCGTCCAGTACGTTCTGCAAGTCGTACGCAGAGCAGCATTCAACGACCACTCTCCGTATTGAGTCCAGGTCGAGAGAACCACCTTTGCTAGCGTCAGACTGCTGACCACCCGTTCCAGCGCCCTCCTGACGCTTTCGAGCTCTCCAACATCGGGTCGATAATACGTTTTTAAGAGCCTTGACTTCAATGCTGCCTTCGTGGCTGGAGTCTACCATCGCAAACAAAAACAGCATCGCACTCATCGCCAAAGGATAAGCTTCGGCCTGGACGATGAATACATCGTTGAAGTCCTGGAGACTCAGTCGATGTGCCGTTCCTTTTGACGCCATCAACTCCGAGAGATACACTTGGATGCGCTCTTGCTCGCGCAAAAGATTGGCTCGAATGTGGTTCTCGAAGAAATGCTCGTCATGCAGCGTGGGAGACCCGAAGACCAGCTTCAACATGACGTCGTATCTCAAGAAAGCCGCAGAATCATCATCAGAGGGCGCTTTCGAGTGTCCCGTCGCTAACACTGTCGTCAGCACCGCCATGTCGTCAGAGCCAATATGCCGCTCAAAGATCCGTTTAAAGTGTCTCGTTGAGATTGTCAAGCTTTGGTCGGCGTCCACTTTGGCCAGAATCTTGCCAAGTTGTGCCACCACTTTTTCTTCCGTCTCTGCATCGCCACCACAAAGCGTCACGTAGATCCCGTGCCAGAATCCCCACTCAAGAGCTCGCTTTGTGCTTTCCTTTCCTGGCTTCAAGTCACTCGGGAAGGGCCCTAGGATGGCGTCGAGAAGCTCGGGATAGGATAGAAACCCGTCCGAAGATTTGGCTTGTGCGTTGCGCTGGATAAAAGGACGAGCGAGTTGAATGGTTTCGTGTTCTTCAAGTGGAAATGGCAGCTCAAGAGCGTGATGTTTCACCAGATCCACGTGAAATACGCGGACAAACTCTGCTACGGTGATGCACTGATCGCCGTGGACATCATATTTGGAGCAAAGAGTATCGAGCAGCTGGCGAGCGCCTTCGCGTCCAGGAGGGAAGCCACTCTGTAGATACTGATCCAGTCGTACAAGCGACTTCCTCTTCGCCGATTCGCGGATATCCGGCAATTCGTAGATGAGAATATCAAGTAAAACGTCCACGAACTCCTTGTAGTCCAACTGAGCGTGTCGATTGAAGTTCATTCCCATGCAAACTTCGATCAGCTTCACTTCGGTGATCTTCAGCTCGAACTGGTCCGCTAAAAGCCAGCAAAGCTGCTTCAAGTCGACGAAACCTGAAGACTCGGAGTCCTTTTCCATCAGAAGTCCTTCAAGGCGCTTCACACCAGTGCTGTGTCAAGATACAAATAAAAAGTTAGCCAAAAAGAAATTGCAATATTTCGCACAAAATTTCACTTACAACTGCAGTTTACTGGCGATTTCAATCAGTTCTTGCTCGTGCAAGTTGACGACTTGAAGCCGCGCAGAAGGTGAGAATGCAGACGTCTTTGAAGTCACTGTAGCCTTGACTTTGACTGGAGATACCTCCACACTTGACGGCTTCGTGGCTGCTCGACTACGAGGTGACCATGCGGGAGGGACAGCCTCTTCTGTCGACTTTGGACTCATCGCAGAGTCCAGTTGACGACTGAGGCGGAGATTCGCGTCCTGCAGGCTTGAAATGACTCCCATGAGCTTCCGGTTCTTGGATTCCAGCACGACAGCTTTTGACTGAGGGTCGGGAGCTACCTTGGACGGAATGACTCGGGCTCCGCTGGAAACAACTCGCGCCTGCCAAATGTCGAGAGCCCTCAGCGCTTCTTTGATGTTGACCACGATTTCTCCGTCTTTGGCAGTCGCAAACTGGTACAAGAAGTCCTCCATTTGGTCCGTCACCGGATCGGCTCCATTCTTCGACTCCGGGTCGAGATCGAACAGAAGTTCGCACACGTGGCTCAGAGGAACTAGCGGGTGCTTTCTTGCGTCTCCGTACGAGAAAACGTCGCACAAGTCAAGCGGGGAGAGCTTCTTGACGTGCATAATCCTCTGAAACCAGGCGTCTGGAGATTCACTCGAGCTCTTGCGACCAAAACCGGAAGAAGACGACGTTTTCTTGAGGATTCCGCGAGGTTTCTCAGCTGGCCGACGCTCTTGAGCTGAAGAGGGTCTAGGAGCATCCCCCTGCACGACGAGCTTTCGAGATGGTAAGCTAATGCTTGACGCAGACAAGGCCCGTCGATCGAGAGGAGACGGCGGTCGACTCTCGCCATAGCGACTCGATAGTCTCATGAACGCGTCTCCTATCCGAGAATCACACAGCTGCACAAAGCGAGAAGTGGAGAATCGACAGTGAGCGACAGATTCCACTAGAACATCAACAAGAGTTGTACCCGTGACTGGCGCTGTAAGTACGCCTGGACGTCGCGAGAAGAGATCGACTGCGGTTGGTCACGGCCTTCTGGCATCGTCGAAGGGAACTGAAGAGATGAAGCTGGTATTATTATCCACGATAACTTACGCATAAGAAATGCCAAATATTGTTTTGTTTTTTTCTTGAAGATAAACGACCTCGCCACATTTTTAAATGTGGCGAGCTGTGCGTGCTCCCAACCATTTGGCTCTGGAGGAGAATGGTGCATTTCCTAAAGGCACGAAAGGAAATGGTGTTTTACACAACAGAATGATGTAGTACACACACCAGGTGCGAACCACCCACTGCGAGCTGCAGCGAGCTCCCCACTTCAGCTTTCGACCAAGACAAGAAAGCCAAGTAGTTAAGACCCGCCTCTCCTCGTCCCTTTTTGGATGAGCGGATGGCCATGCACATACCGGTATGCCCATTAATGAAGTTCGATGTTTTACCCCAAAGGTTGTGGAAAGGCATGGATACCAGGCACCACGTCAGCTAACTACGCCGTTACGAACGTTCTTTGCGAAGAGTTCCAGCCAGCGTCGACTCAAAGCTGGTTGAGTCAAGTATAGATCCGTTGGGGAAGTTGGTCTGCTTTGGGTCGCTTCAGAATAGCTTGCCATTCCTCGTTTGGACGGCCTCCTCCGCATCGGCTGCTATGGTGGACACGTTAACGTTGGCGACGGTCGTTCTCGCCTTCGTCGCGACGAGTATCGGAGTGGAAGCTGCTTCCGACCCGATGGACTACCCCGCGTGTCCTCAGCGCCACCATCCAGAGTTCTACTGCTGCTCAATGTCTGCTACAACACGGGAAGTGTTCACAAAGTTTCATCGCCCGAGAGGAGGCAGCTACGAGGAAGACTACGCTCTTGGATGGGCGCAAGCTCGACAAGTCAACTTCCCGTACGTGCGCTACACACCCGACACGCCCAGCTTCACGTACGACGATCCCTCGTCCGTGTGCCGCATTCAAACTGCGGTGGTTGACTCAGAAACGGGCGAGCAGGAGCACAAGCTGCAATGTGGAAGGGAGAACGCGTCCCTCGTGGAAGACTCGCAGGACTCGTCCGTCTTCTGGACGTCGCCGTCCAACCCTCGCAACAACAACGCGTCGTTCCCAGTCGGAGCTCAATGCGTGAGTCTCATGCTGGAAGACGGCAGCGCCGACGAGGCCAGCAAGGCGTCCTGTACGAGTGAGAAACCCCTCGACGTTTTCCAGTTCACGAGCTTCGTGGAGCCTCCACTGCTCGTAGTGTATCTCGTCTACCTGGCTTGCTTCGCTCTGCTCGCTTGGTGGAATGTCCACCGTCTCTTGGTCCACCGCCGGAACTCGGTGCAGACTGAAGACGGCAACGGCGTTGCTGGGCTTAAAGGGATCATTATACGAGCCAAGTACGCGCTCATCCACGAGGAGACCACCACCGAGTCTCAAGTCATCCAGACAGGGTATTCCAGCTCGAGCGGAGGCCGAGCTGTCTTGTTCTACTTTGTGATGGCCAGCGTGCTAGTGCACGTTCAGGTTATCGTCCTTATCTGCGACTACTACGGCAGCTTCACGCCTCGCCTGTTCGATCCGCTGAGTGCAAGCGCTACGGCCTTCTTCTTGGCGTGGCTGTTCGCTGCCGTCTGGTTCCTCTTGATCGTGCTCTGGCAGCGAGATCTGCCCAACTTCTTCCGCGAACCAAGTGCGCTTCATTCGTGCGAGTTCGTACACTTGGTCAAGACGGACGATACGGAGATCATGCTCTTGGATCGCACGGGCGTCTCCGCTCTCATGGCCACGTTTGACAAGTGGTTTAGTAGGTCAGGGAAGCTGCGAGGATACCAGGAAACGGTACGCGTCGAGCGAGTTGGCGGCCACCGCATTGTGGACTTCCAGCATCTACGCTACGTCTACGATCAAGACGCCCAGGAGTTTGTACCAGCGGAGATCGTTCTTGGCCGCACTTACGCGGACATTGGGGCGGCAGGAGCTTCCGGTTTAACCACCACGGAGGCGGAGAAGAGACTGCAGACGATTGGCTTGAACGTCGTGGACGTCGCCATGCCGTCGCTGCTGACATCGATCCTCCACGAGTTCCTCACGCTCTTCTACGTCTATCAGCTCCTGTGCTACTATGTCTGGTACTATTTCACGTACTGGCACATGGGCATCGTCATGACGCTCGTGATCCTCGGGACGGCCGGGATCAACATCTACACGAAGCGCAACATGCAGGAAGCTATCGTCAAGATGACTCGGTACCGCACACCAGTCTCCGTCTTCCGTGATGGCCAGTGGCGAAGTCTTGACTGCTCTCTTGTCGTGCCTGGAGATGTCGTCAAAGTGCCTGAGAACTGGGTACTTCCGTGCGATATGGTCATCGTCAAGGGCTCGACAGTGTGTGACGAGTCCATGCTGACAGGCGAGTCGATGCCCGTGCAGAAAGCTCCGATTCCTGACCACAGTACCACGGAATACGACGCTGAAGGACGCAGTAAGAAGCACACGCTGTTCTCCGGTACGTTAGTGCTTTCGTCGGGCAGAAACGAGGCCATCCACGCCGTTGTGCGGACCACCGGCGCCCACACGACTAAAGGCCAGTTGATCCAGTCCATCCTCTTCCCTGTGCCCATGCGCTTCAAGTACGACGAGCATTTGAAAGCTCTCATTGTGCTGCTTCTCATCTACTCGTCGATAGCTTGTGGCATTGGCATCAGCTTCCTGCTGGGCAACGGCAAGCTCAACAACAAGATGACGGCCTTCTGCTACTGCATCTTCATGATCTCGGCCGTCGTGAGTCCTTTGCTGCCCGTGGTCATCACTGTGGGCCAAGTAAACGCTGCTACTAGGCTGCAGAAGAGAGGCATCTTCTCACTCAACTCCAAGCGCATCACACTCTGTGGTAAAGTCCGCGTCTTCTGCTTCGACAAGACGGGAACGCTCACCAAGCAAGGACTCGACTACTTGGGGGTCCAAGCAGTGGACCTGATCTCGAGCTCGTTCCTCCCAGTCACCAAGGACGCCACCCGCCACTTAAGCGCCACCAAGTTCGCCCTGGCCACGTGCCACTCTGTGGGCTCCCTGGATGGCAAGCTGGTGGGCAATGAAGTCGAATTGCGGATGTTCGAGGCCACAGGATGGCAGCTCGTCGAGCGAGAAGGAGCCCACCCTGTGGCCAAGTCCCCGGCCGGAGACGAGCTCGAGCTCATCAAGCGCTTTGACTTCGACCACCGTCGAATGTCCATGAGCGTCGTCGTACGGAATCGATCGACTAAGCAGCTCTTTGTCTTCTGCAAGGGATCGTACGAGCGGATGCAGCAGTTGAGCAACGCCAACAGCGTCCCGAGCGACTATAACGCTGTGGCTGATCAACTGGCTAAGGACGGGTGCTACGTCTTAGGTCTGTCGTATCGAGAGCTGCCCAGTAACTGGACCAACGCAGAGATCGACGCCTTCGTAGCGAACCGAGACGCAGTAGATGAGCAGCTTTCGTTGCTCGGTTTGATTCTCTTCCGCAATGAGCTCAAAGAGGACACGGCGGAAGCCATAGCGCAGCTGAAAGCTGGCGATATTCGAGTGGTTATGATCACTGGGGACAACGCCATGTGCGGCTGCTACATCGCTCGTAACAGCGGGATGGTCGCGTCAGGGTCGCGAGTGATCCTTGGCGACGTGGAGCGAGCTGGGCGTGGAGCGAGCGCCCAGCTCGGGGAAGTGCAGTGGCGCGACGTCGATACTGGCGTCGTATTGGACCAGCAAGCAGTTCGGAACATGGCAAGGAATGGCGAGGACGTCGAGCTGGCTGTGACTGGAGCCGCCTTCAATGCTCTCAAGAGCGTGGGCGAGATGAGGCGGCTTCTGTTCCACGTGAGGATCTTCAGTCGCATGACGCCGGACAATAAGGTGGACTGTGTCAAGATGCACATGGAGGCTGGCGCGGTCACGGGCATGTGCGGCGATGGCGGCAACGACTGTGGCGCTCTACGCATCGCGCATGCGGGGATCGCTCTCAGTGACGCAGACGCATCGGTCGTCTCGCCCTTTACGAGCAAGCCCAAGACCATCCAGTCGGTGGTGGATATCTGCCGAGAGGGGCGATGCAGCTTGGCCACGTCCTTCGCTTCGGTCAAGTTCCTCATCATGTACGGCGTCATTGGGTCCACGCTGAGACTCTTCCAGTGGTACAACGCGACCATCTTGTCGGAGTGGTGCTTCATCTTGGCTGACGGGTTCACGCTGGTGGGACTGTCGTACGTCATCACGCTCGCCCAGCCGCTCCCAGAGCTGCGCGACCAGCGTCCGACGTCCAGTCTCATCGGACCGTCCACACTGTGTTCAATCCTTGGCCAAGAGGTCATCAACGTCGTCTTCCTGTTGTCGGGCATGTACATGCTCACCTCGCAGCGATGGTACTGCCCCTTCACCCCGGAGAACATCGACCTGGCCAAGTGGTGGCTGCTCTCGGACAATCATTTGGCTACCACGCTCTTCTTCACGATCATCACGCAGCAGCAGCTCGCGGCCTGGATCTTCAGCTTCGGCTCGCGTTACCGAGCTCCCATATGGAGAAACTACCCGTTGATCTTGCTGTACGCAGCGCTCGTTGTGCTGGACGTTTATCTCCTGCTTGGACCGCCGGGAAAGTTGACGGACGGTTTCCGCATCTCGAGCGGCACCAACGTAATGGGGCTACCGGATGTCCCTATGCCACTAGCGTTTCGAGCGCAGTACTTTGCGCTGCTGCTTGGGAATGTGGTCACAGCCATCGCGTTCGAGTATTTCGTGGTGTTGGGTCCTGTGCGAGACTGGATGAGGAGCAAGTTCCACAAGGAGCAGCTTCCGATGCGGAAGTAGCCTGTGCTGGTTCAGAGCAAAACATATAAGCGATCGAGCATTGAGTACAAAACTTGACCATTTTACTCATTAGCACACGATACGATATATTGGCGCAGTTCGCCTGTCTTCGGTGGTTATCTGCTCTTTGATTCAGTTCGTCAGTTCGTGCGGAACTGAATCAAAGAGCAGATGACCACGTGCGGAAGAGCGGATATCCACCGAAGACAGGCGAACTACGCCAAGATATCATCGTATCGTGCGCGTTGAGCGTTATTAATATAACCGCTCGAACCTCTACTCCAAAAGTTCGCCTGTCTCGGTGGTTGTTCACGCAAAGAGCAAGGCGAACTTTTGGAGCAGGTTAGAGCGGTTATATTAATTTATTTAAAAAATAATTGGTATTTATAGCGAATTTTACCAGCATTTAAAAATCCATACCATCAAGATACTTATTTTGGCCGCTGACCACTGCAAGCAGAACGCAAATCGTCATTCTTCTGAAACGAACATTCAAGCTACGACGTCCCGACTTCCTCCAGCAGAACTCCTACCGTAGCTGATGTTGTCATTCCAACTTTTGCGTCTTTTCCACAAGTACCAACCAACACTGCGACCATGAAAGTCTCGTCTGCGTTAATCAACTCCCTGTGTGCATCGACAGCCATCTTGACACGGTTTAGTGCTTCCGTCGCAGCCGTTCTCTACAAGAGCAACAGCGAGGAACGAGCTTACTACGGTGGTGCTGCAAAGCCGTTCCAGAAGGTGACGTCGCTGCAGGCTCGTGTTCAGGGCGACATGCCCATGTGGGATGCCACCAACCAGCGCTTCGTGTCCAAGTACTACACCACTTTCGACGAGAAGTACCGCGCCGTACTCGATACCGTCAACATGGCGTCTGTCGAGGGTGCTCTCAAGTACGTCCAGGCTGAATGCATCAACGCCTCCGTCGTGACCGACTGCAAACGCAAGAGCAACATCAGGTACGTCGTGTTCTACCAGACGACGGTAGTGCAGCCCACGGCCGGTATGAAGTACTACGCCAACGCCACGGACGAGTACGACTTCGCCATCGAGCACTGCCCCTTCGAACCCATGGACGGCGGCCGATGCGACCCGAACGCAGATGGCTCCTTCCCGGACGTCTGCAACCAGTACATTGGAGCTGACGGCCAGCCGAACCTAGGCTTCTGCGTGGG
>AWVW02032816.1:0-10691 GCA_000500225.2 Phytophthora pinifolia
GCTCTGTGTTCAAGCTCGAGCACTCATCAGGCCAGTCGCTCGCTCGCTTTGCAGCGTGCTGACCAATGTGTCCGCCACGACTAGCTTCAAGCGGATGTTCTCGTTCTCGGCCTGCTCGCGGCGACGTTGCAGAATATTATGCACAGCCTGCCACATTCTTGGGTTCCTAGCCGGCAGGACGGCCAAATATCCTGCCGACCCGCACCGCGCCTGCTCTTCTGCTTCAACGTGGCCACATCAATTTGAAGCGAAGCCATTCAGGGACATGCCGCGCAACGTGGCCGCATCAATTTGAAGCGAAGCCCTTCACTGAAGGGCTCAGCCATTCAGGGACATGCCGCGCAAGTTAGGATCCGCGGATACCTGTGCCAATTCGGAGCCACGCTGTAGCACAGTTCTGTGCAGCGCGCACGGCCGCATATACCGGCCGCGCCAACTCCGAGCCATGAAGGCGCGCAGAGAAAGATGGTGTACATCGGCGAAGATCGCGAACTGGATCGCCGACCTTCACTTCCTGTCGGCAGCGTTCCTGTGCAAGCAGGGGGACATCATCCTCCTTGGATGCACGACTTCAACTGACGCTCCGCCACTACCAGTACCGCCGACACCTCAAAAAAAAATGCAGACTTCTCGGGAAGACGCTCGCGCTGTGCCCCGAGATGTATGCAAGCTGTACGTGCGCCCGCTGCTGCCGGCTACGTGTAAACCTTGATGGTTCTTTCGGTGCCCGCGCTGATCTCCGGGCGGCCTTCACTATCATGCGGTTCGTTTGGACAGGCGCGTCTTCGAGTTGAGCGGCGTGCGGTGAATAGCAGTGCATCTCGGATTACAGCGAGCAACCAGGGCCCTCGATGAAGAAGCATGACCTAGAGGTAATGTAATGCTACACATGCTGCTAATGGACCTAGATGGTGAGTGCTTGGTCGATGAGGCGGTTCTCGATGCCGCTCTGATGGACACGCATGTTCTGCGCTGTGTTTGCAATGAGGAAGTTGGCGAGCGCTCGCATATTGTCGGGGCCGTAGACCGCCATGGTGTCCTGGTCCAGGCTGATCAAGTAGCAGAACTGCAGCTGTGACAGCTCCTGTCCTGGCGTCGAGGCCGGCGAGCGCTTGGTCAACGCGTAGCCTCGGAGGTGATACGTCAAGCCCTGCAACATCTTGTGCTTGATCTCCGTGGGCGCTACACTCGCGACCCAGATGACGATGTCCCGGTCTGGTTCAACAAACCTACGCACCACCTGCTTCATCTTGACGTCGGCTCGGTTGTTGTTGGAAAATACCTCCTTTGTGAACTCCTCGATGACGGTGTACGGCTCGTCCAGATCCTACACGAGCGGTAAGCATTAAAACGCCAGCCATGGTATGAGAAGAGAAGCATTGGCGGTTCGCTCACCTTCTTCGCTTTCGAGTAGAGACTGCCATTGCCCATGTGCTTGTCCGTCCCTTTGAAGTGTTCCCAGGCCGCCTCAGTGGCGTCTTGCAGCTTGAAAGGAAGCACCTTGTTGGAGAAAACCTCGAGGTATTTCCCTCCGACGCCTTCGCGGATGTGCACGTCGCTCGCAGTGATGACCATGTCTGCAAGACCGTTGGCCGCGAACACTGCGTCGACGTCTCGGTACGCTGCTTCGAGGTGGCGGAAGAGGCTCTGGAATGAGCTGACGTCTCCGTGGTAGTCCAGTACGTGGACGATCTGGTGCTTGGGGCAGTTGAGGCTCGAGAAACACGAGCAATCGTTTGCCTACAGCAACACGAACACCATGTTAGCTCCAGCCTCGAAGCCAGGAAGAGCATGCTCTGTACCAGTTGACTTGCACGCTTCTGCAGGAGGCTGCTTAGCGTGTTTGCCACTCTCCTTTGCCGCTCCAAGATGAGTTTCAAGTGGATGTTTTCGCGCTCAGCCTCTTTGCGGCGGCGCTGCTGGCGGTCCGAAATCTCCTGCCATACACTCGAGATTCGAAGGATCAACGCGTTGGGAGCTGGTCGTTGAGCTTCGTGTTGCGGGAACGAATGTCTCGGCGCGAGTCTATCCTCCCTGACTTTGTGCGTCTGCAGAGTGTGCAGGTCGATCGTAAGCTTCTCGATGCGGTCGCGGAGGTAGGCGATCTCCATTTTGCGCTCGTTTCGCACGCGGTTCGAGTCGCCGTAGATGCCTGCCTTGCGCAGTAGCTTCTTCTTCGCGTTCCTGGCGAGGATCTTCTCCCGTCGAGTCATACCCGATATGGCCGTGTCTAAGCTCAGAATCGATGGCACTTTGCACCGAGCCGGCGCTTTCGGGGCCTGGTTGCCGTCCGCTCGAGGTAATCCCTCGACGTCGTCGGCAGCAGGCGACAGTACCAACTGCTCTACCTGTTGTGTCGGAGGCCTGGACGTCGCGCCCTTCAAAGCGGACGTGGCTTCTGCCCCCGGCTCGTCGAACGAGAACTCGTCGATGAAGGACATGGTCGCCTCGAACACCTTGTCGTCGTCGTCGCTCTCGGGGAGCGCCATGCAGCCTCCAGTTACCGAGCGTCGAATCTCCACCAAGCGCTCGAATGAGCAATGCTGCTTGTTGCAAAGGCATGATCAAGATGTCCTGATAGACCCAGGATTTGCTGACTTCAATCCAAGCAGCAACATTTTCTCCTCGTAATACATGTACAGTAGTAGACGGCGACTACTATAATAACGACGTTGTGGATGTTCTGCACGTTGTTGCCGATTAAGAAGTTAATGAGCACCAGCGTGTTGGCGGGGTCGTATCGCGCGCCCGGTTCCTTGTCCATCGAGATGAGCGAGCAGAACTGAAGCTGTGAGAGCTCGCGCTCGGGCGTCGACGCTGGTGAGCGCTTGGTGACTGCGTAGCCTCGCGCAGCAAATCTCCATCGCGGTCGTTCTTTACGTAGCGCCTACGACCTGCTTGACCTTGATATCCGCGCGAGAAGCGCTCGATTGCTCGATTACATGTACAGCTCCTTGGTGAAGTCCTCGATGATCATGATAAGGCTCGTCGAGGATCCTGGCTGTTTTGTCGTAGATGTTATAATACCGTTCCTCGACGAAAGAGGTCTCACATGAGCCGAAAAGGATCCCCAAGTTTCTATGACGAAGGCTAGCGCTTCGTGGACGCACGACTTCAACTACCGGCTGAGCACGCTCCGCCACTACCAGTTCCGCCGACACCTCCTTGACAAGTGCAGACTTCTCGGGAAGACACTCGTGCTGTGCTCCGAGATGTATACGAGCCGCACGTACGCCCGCTGCTGTGTCAACTTTGGTGGTGGTGACGATACCCGCACTGCGATTTCCGGGCAGGCCGCGATGAAAATTGACCGGTAAGGTATTAATAGTTTGCATCTGAATCTGTAATATATCAAACCGAGATGGTGTGCACCACGTTTTTTGCAACGTCGTGCACTAAGAAGAGCGCCATGGCTCAGCCCGGTACGCCGCCGCTCCGAGCTCCCCCCTGCCTTCATATCGAACCTCAGCACCCCCCTAATGCATCGACTACCTGCAGGTTCCTTCCCGACAGCCGTCAACCGCCAGCGCCCGGCGCAGTTCAACTCTTCGCCGGGTTTCGGAGCCCCGCAGTTCCCGACGCAGCCTGCTGTGAGCCAGCAGCGAGCCCCGCAGCGCGGACCTGCGCATCAGTTCTTCCAGAAGCCGGCAGCTCCCGCTCATCCCCAGGGTCAGGCCCAAGCTCCGGCGCAGGATGCAGGATTCTTCAATCCGCAGGCTACACCGGCGTTATCCCAGGACGTGAGACGATGAGATGAAAACCGAGAAGATGGAGAGGAGCCTTTCTCACCGACTTGCTGTGCCGTTTGCTGTGCAGTTCCACCAGCTAGGGATGAATGCGGTGCCTCCTGCCCAGCAGCAGTTCCAGAGCGCGCCCGCGGGCTTCCAGCACCGCCACCCGGCGCACGGCACCAACTTCGGGGGCCTCGCGCCGAACGCACCGCAGCAGAGCCCACCCGGCAGCAACCCGCGGCCGCACGTGCTGCACCCGCAGGGCCAGCAGCCGGACTTCATGAACCAGTTCTCCAGGTTTGATGGAGTGGAGGGATTGACGTTGTGGAGTTACGTGCTGACTTGGTTGTTGTTGTTTGATACTGTAGCAACCCGATGGCAGGGCTGGCGATGAACAGCGCTCAGGATTTCCTTCAGAAGCAGTCGCAAATGTACCTTCCTGGAGCGTATGGCGTCTGGGGCAGTCTCAAGTACTACTTCACCGTCGACAACTCTTACGTTACCAGCCGTCTCAAGGTGAGGAGGAGCTCCATGAGTCGGACGCCGCAAGCGAACTTCAATGACTGACGCTGATTCTTGTGACATGGGTAGATCCTGTTGCTTCCCTTCCGGCACAAGAATTGGCGCCGCATGGGCAACGGCGAGCAAGATGAGTCCAAGCCAGTAAGTTCAGGCTGTATCGCGACGCGGGGTTGTTTGTCCTTACCTGTTCTTCCTTGGCTTCGTTTTCAGATGCAGTATGCTCCCCCTACGCGTGACAGCAACGCCCCAGATCTTTACATCCCTCTCATGGGCTTCCTCACCTACATTCTGATCGTGGGCTACTGCAAGGGCACGTCAAACCAGTACGTACTGACGTTTGTCGTAGGGCTGACTGAAACAATGTGATGCTCACTCCATGCAACTTTGGCTAACAGGTTCAGCCCGGACGTCATTACTAAGGACGCGAGCTACTGCCTCGTGATGCAGCTGATCGAGATCGGTGTGTTGGCGGCTTGTCTCTACGTGTTGAACAGCTCCATCTCCTTCCTGGACTTGGTATCCTTCTCGGGCTACAAGTACATCCCGCTCGTGATCAATACGATTATCTTTCAGCTGCTGGGCTCGATCGCGTACTACGTGTCGCTCCTGTACACTGGCGTGGCCGTGTCATACTTCACGGTACGATCTCTCTGGTTGCGTATACATAGACATGCTTCGATTTACCTCTCACCTTTGATGGTGCCACAGCTCAACTGCATGAAGGGAAGCGTAGCAGAGCCGACTGTCGAGAATCGCCTCTTCCGCAACTACCTTCTCTTTGGGTAAGGCTGGGTTGCTTGGGGACATTCTCTTGGACATTCGTGGGCTGAGCGTGGTCTGTTTGTTGCTGCTTCTCTAGCGTCTCGTGCTTGCAGCTCGTGCTCGTGTGCTGGATTTCCTACACCACTGCGCCCACCGAGTAATTACGGATGACGATCAAGAGGTGTGGGAAGCTGTGGTGTTCCAACTGAACCCTCTCATGCGTAGGAGAAGCTGATAATCCCCAAGTCGTGCGGATCTCGCTGACCTGGCCTCCTCTCTTCCATTTCCGTCCATGCGATGAATCTCTGTACAGTGGGCGGTGTTGAAAAACACCTAGCTGCCGGCCTCCCTTGAGCCCTACATCCCTTGAACGCGGAGCTCCGTAGCGGCCTGCAGCCTAACTATGGTACAAAGCTAGAAAACAAAATGCAGATATGAAATGGCAACTGACCGAAGGACGGACCCGCCAGGATGCAGTGAGGGTGCTCGTCGCTGTGTGACAGAACACTCTTGCTCCTGCCGAATGGGAACAAGACGCGCGGTGATTTGCAGTCGCGCAGCCCCTTGCCAAAACACCTCAGCCCTGTGTCGTCGTTCGATCTGGTTGTCGACGCCACTCGCAAGTTACGTCACGACGGCCATGATATCCACGGCGTCGAAGGTAAAGGACCCGAACGGCGACGAGCCCGTCGACTGACGAGGGGGACTGGGTGACGGACACGTCTCCTCTTCCACGCGCTTGAGAGGCGCCGACGATGGTCGTGTCAGGATCTGCACCGGCTTCGGGCCCATGGAATTAAATAGTGGACGCGTCGCGGTTGGGCGCGCCGCCGGCTTGCCGAAATCGTGCGGGTTGCCGTCGTACTCGAACTTCTGTCCAGTCAGGCGCTCGTTCACACTGAACATCTCCTCGACGCTGAAGCCCTTCTCGGCGTTGCCGAAGGTTTCGTCGTTCAGGCCGTCGTTAGACGTGGCCGTCTCAAACTCAGTGCCGAAGTGGCCGCGATTGGGTCTGTCGTTGTGCGGCGTCGAGACTGACCGCTCATCCTTGCTGGGCTCCTTCCCAGTGTTCACGTCCGCCGCCGCACCGTTCGTGATCAGTGTGAGCGGACGGTTCCGGGGGACTGAGGCAGCGCGACCTGTGCTGTTAGTAGCAGCCGTACTGCTCTTCTTCTTGCTCGCCTTCTGGGCCTTGACCCAGCGCTTGAGCCGCGACATGAAGGGCATGACGCTCCATGTCTTCTTAGGCAGCGTGTCGAACGCGAAGAACTTGATGGTGCTGATCTCCTTGCGGGTCTGCGGCGCGAAGGCGTAGTCCTCAGGTACGTCCGCGCACAAGTACATGCGCATACGCTGGTCGTTGGCCACGAACTCGAGGTATTGCTTGGGCGAGAGAGAGTCGCCTACATCAAAGCCGCACTCCTCGAAGACTTCTCGTCGTGCACAGTCCATGTCCGACTCGCCCTCATTCACCTTGCCGCGCGGGAAGGTCCAGCTCGTGCCCTTCCAGTTCCGCACTAGCACGAGCTTGGTGCGCGCTGAGTTGAGCAGGATGCAGCCCACCACGGGCACCTGGCGCTGGTACGTCTTGAAGTCCTGGAACAACTCGTCGCAGCGGTGCGCGAGCGGCCGCAGCAGCGGACAGTGCGTGAACATCTGGCGCGCGAAGTCGTTGAGCTTGACGTGCTGCACATGCGCATACTGGTCGGCGTAGAAGTCCTCGTAGAACCAGTAGCACTGCTCGATCTGGAAGAACAGGCGCTCGCTCGAGGCCAGCTCCGACTCCGGCAGGTTCACCAGGAAGCGGCTCTGCAGCTCGTCCATCACCTCGGGCAGACTTGGCTTCTTCTTGAACGTCTTGGACGTCATGACGGGCGTGGCTCTTGCAATACGCAGGGCTCCTGTGCCGTGTAAGGTTTCTTTTCTTGTGCGAGCGGGGCGGGATTCAATTTTTCCGGTGTACTCTGGGAATGAAGAATGCATCGACATCCGATGTTTTTGAACGGATAGGATTGTAGAGGTATTGGATACGCTCAGCATTTCGGACGGTACCTGCGTTATGATATATCTTCCCGAAATAGATGAAACGACGAGAACTTGCGATCGGCATATTGCGCTCCTCGATTGTATTGAATCCACGCACCACCAAACAGCATGCGACCAGGCTGGCTTTTCTCTCTCCATAAACCCGTCATCATGCATGAACCTCTTACATCTTATAACTCAATGCTTTTTCGTCCAATCTATTGGTCAAAACTCCGCCCGCTCTAACCTCCAAGCACACATTACAGCTTCCATAGAGACTAGCATGGAGCAGCGCGGCGACGCGCCTCGGCGCAAGCGGAAGAGCAGATTCAGCGACGCCCCAGTGGCCTCCACTGCACCAGCTGCCAAACGACCGGCCGTGGGCACTGGCGCCACGCCCGCGCTGGATCCCGCGGCCCTGGCACGCGCTGCAGCGGCCAAGATATCCCGCGCAATCCCGGGCTCGGCTGCCGCTGCGGCGTTTCCCGTCCCAGCGGCAGCTCCAAGCGCCGCTGCTGCACATATAGACCCAGAGGAGCTGAAGCGCATTGAACAGGAGAAGCGGCGACGCACAGACCAGATCTACAAGTCGGTGCAGCTCCAGATGAGCCATATCAAAGCGCTGCGCCAGAAGGCCGGGACTTCTGCTGCTGCCACTGCCGTTGCTGCTGCACAAGCTGCCGCCCAGAGTGCCAGCGTAGGCGGTGGTACGTTCATGCCGGCGCCGCTGCTGCTAGACGAACAGGGTCGAGAAATCGATGCTGCGGGCAAGGTTGTCGCCGAGAAGCCGACGGTGGCTACGCTCAAGGCGAACCAAGGCGGAGCAAGGCGCGATGATGCGGCCAAGAAGAAACAGAACCCCTACTTATCGCACCGCAGCGTGGACGAGGAAGACAAGCTGGAGACTGTCGATCCCAGGCTCAAGGTCACCAAGCGAGAGACGTACGTGCTGCTTCATGGGAAAATAGTGAAGTGGCCGCTAACATGGTGTGTGTGTGATGCATTAACAGTCGCGCTCGCAAAACGTTCAACTTTGTGGCCCAGGGAACTTACGTGAAGCAGGCAGAACAGGTGCGGGCGCGTGACGCCAAGAAGATGATGGCTGGATTCACGTCGGGACGCAACCCGCGAGGGTATCAGAAGGAGGCAATTGTGCCGATTGATGAAGCTGCCGAGCCGACGCCTGAGAACCATGGCAATGCGTCCAGAATGGAAGTTGACAGCGTGGAAGTGCCGCCTAAGCCAGAGCAGGCAGTCCCCGACGTCGAGTGGTGGGATGTGGAATATTTGCCGAAGGACAAGCGTGCGATGATGGACAAGTTCGGCTTCATTAAAGCAAAGGTCCACAAGGAAGACCCCGAGGCGACGGTGTCATACGCTGAAATGAAGCTCAAGTTCTGCGGCACCGTGCACGTCATCGAGCACCCTGCGCGCCTTAATTTGATCGTTAAGCACGACGACAAGCCCGTGGCTGTGCCGCTCATGCTGACCCCTGCAGTACGTACCCCACTGCGTGCAAGTGAGACTCCAAACGCTAACGTAGCTGATTTTTGATGAAAACTGCAGGAGCGCAAGAAGATCCGCCGGCAGAACCGAGCCGACCGCGAGAAGGAGAAACAGGACAAGATCGCTCTAGGATTGCTGCCGCCTCCTGAACCAAAGGTGAAGCTGTCCAATATGATGCGCGTGCTGTCGGAGCAGGCTGTGGCAGATCCGTCGGCTATTGAGCGCAAGGTTCGCGAGCAGATCGCGCAACGGGAGAAGAACCACGAAATGCGCAACCTCGCGCGCAAGCTCACACCCGAGGAGCGTCGGGAGAAGAAGCTCCGCAAGATCAAGGCGGACGCGTCCGGTGATATCCATGTGGCGCTCTTCAAGTACGTGCTCTACTCTACTCTCTCCGTTTTGATGAGTCTGTGGAGGTTCCTGGTTCAACCTCTAACTTGTACTACTGAAAAGGGTGCCGGATCTCTCGAACCCGCAACATCGCTTCAAGGTCGACGTCAACGCCCAGCAGTATCATCTCACGGGTGGCGTCCTGATCTGCAAGGACAGCAACATCAACATGGTGGTGGTGGAAGGCGGCAAGAAGGCGATCAGGCAGTACACAAAGCTCATGACGCGGCGCATCGATTGGCGCGGCGATCGCGAGGCCGAGCAGGAATCGGACAGCGAGGGCGAGGACGCCGCTGCGCGCGGCAACGGGTGTCTGCTGGTCTGGCAGGGCGTCGTGGCGCGCAAAGCGTTCAGCAACTTCCGCTTCCAGGAGTGCCGGACGACGACGACGGCGCGCAAGGTGATGGAT
Source organism: Phytophthora pinifolia (assembly GCA_000500225.2). Lineage (NCBI taxonomy): Eukaryota > Oomycota > Peronosporomycetes > Peronosporales > Peronosporaceae > Phytophthora > Phytophthora pinifolia. Next base: position 9,346 of record AWVW02032816.1, read on the forward strand.
GCCAAGAACGTGGTGCACTACTGGGACCTCGTGGAGAAATCGGCGGAGCCAGCGAGCGCCGCGCCGTGACGCAGAGCTACAGTATCAGCCGCTAGGAAAACAATGCAAACAGGGTTGTCGTTGCATGCAATTGTGGCCGGCAGAAAGACGTTGAGCTGTGCTCCGTCGTCCTGGTTCTGTCAGGCAAGACAACGTGTGTGTTGTCTTGCCGCCTTGCCTGTGGTGTCGTCACTTCGCCTCCGCAAGAGACGCCGTGAGGTGTTGACTCGGTTCCATGAAGGGATGCGTTGCAATCACCAAGGTCCTGTACCAAGTTGATCCCGCGCTCTGTTTGAAGATTCGCCAGGCTGGGCTCCGTCCTGCGGCGCGGCTGGGGCCAAATCCCCTCTCCGTTCCTGGGCTGGCGTGCCCGCCACAGCGTAGTGATCGGCCGATGCTCCTCGCGCAAGAGGGAGGGAGTCGCGCTCTTCTATGATAGGCTGCGATCTAGCGTGTGCCGTTGGGTTGCGGGCTCGACGCGCAAAAAGCTACGGAGCGTAGCGGTGTTGCTCGTGATCGTTCGGCGTCGAGGCAACATCCGCTCCTGCTTCGCTCGTTGCGCCTGACAAGAGTTGCGTTTGACGCGACTGTGGATCGGTACAACCGGACGTATTGCTTCGTCTAAAGATCGCTACAGTACCAGAGCTCCTGTCAACGAAGCGACAGCCTCGGCCCAACCAGAAAGCGGTAGCCAGCACGCCGAAAATTCCTCGTCATCCGCTCGTCGCTTTCGGTGCACCAAGGACCTGGTCCAGGTGGCCGGCTCGGTGCAACGGCAAAAAATACAGCGGTGCTTCATAAGTTTGAGCATGCTATCTGCACCGACAGCTTTCCTTGGCGCCAGCCGCGGACGTCGGAGTGGCACGCGGCGCCAAGTATGACTGGCGCCATCTGGGCGCACGTGCTATCGACACTCCATGCGGCGACAGGCAGGCCCAGAACTCGGAGATCGTCGCGGTCGCTGGAGGCAATCGGATGGATGCTCTTGACATCTTCCGGCCGTGAGTTGATACAGCACGGCCCTTCCTCGCGACAGGCTCGGGGCAGTACAGTACCTGCAACCAGCGTCAAGCCGCACCCGTCTTTCGCCGCCCACGACGCTTCAGGACGAACTGCAACCAGAACGAAAACGGGCCCAGCCGGCAGGAAGTGCTCCAACCAGATGGAGGATGGCGCTGGGCGCTCTTGGTGGCCGCGGAGCAGCGTTTGTGCACCTAGAGCCCCATCCCTGGCCGCCGCATTGCGAGCTCGCCGCGCCGCCAGCCTATCCCAGGCGCACATTCGGCAAGCTGCCGAGCTTGTTAACC
>KV730524.1:0-10127 GCA_000500225.2 Phytophthora pinifolia
ATATGGGCGAGATGAGCAGCCCGCCCAGTAGCGTGAAGATAGCGGCACGCTTAACGTCGAACTTGGCGTGCTCGTCGGCCTCCAGTACGAGCTGGCAGCCCACATCGCCGAGCCCCGCGATGACTCCGCCCGTCACGATCTTAGTGGGCAGCGGACGCGTCTCCAGTAGCTGCGCGTACGAGTCCCAAGCGCGACGGAAAAAGCCAGCGGCTTTGGAGGTTGAAGAGGAACTGGAGAAGGTGGCATGACGCTGGAACTGCAGCGAGCAAGCCACCACGGGCCGCGAACGAGAGCGCAGCACCGACAGCATTGACACACTGTTCTCCGCGGAATGGCGGAGTTCATATTGGTAAAATGGGCAAGGTACCCATAATAATGGGTGATCCCGCATTTTTTAGTTAAGTCGAGAATTTGCGGGCTTCGGACGCAAGTGAACAGAGGCAAGGTACTACGAGACAGTGAGGTCACGGCCCGGATCTCTGTGTGGCGCGAGCTGGAGGTAGAGGGGTGGACGCGCGAGCCACCACCAAGACGTCCTCGAGGACCGTTACAAGTACATCCGACCGGGAGGGCATGTCAACGGGAGAGCTGGCATCGACGTCTTTCTGATCGAGGAGAGCGTGCTGGAGTACTACGCGAATGGTACGCTTCACAATAATTTGCCGGCGCGCGATTTGTAACAAACTTTCTGATGGTTGTAGTGCTGAGGAGCAGGGCTGCTGCGTCCACACGTGCGTCGACCAGTGAAGCCCATATGCAGCCCGACTCCTTAGTACTCGGTACTGCAGGACAACGGTGAAGGCCAGGCCTCGAACAAGATCAACAGAGACGCTAGGCGTCTGTTGCGGTTGATGCGTTAACGCTTCCTCAAGGACAAGGTGCGTGTGACCCCCGTCACACCTGGTAGCACTTGTAGGCAATCCCGCGACCGGCGCGGTTGTCTACCATCAACTCAGGGAGTATGCCGTCTCGGCAAGACTTCCCTCACATCTCTGACGCCCACTGGGCAGCACTGGAGAAGATGGTGAGCCTTCTTGGCGAGATGGCATTCGCTGGATTTCCCTCTCTTCCTGCGGAGCAGCAAAGGGCTCGCGTGGAACGCTTCGACAAGTACGAGTCGTCGCTGATCGCTCATGTGAGCGCTGCCGCGCAGGAGGCTGCTCGCGTGCGGAGGCACAGAGTGCCGCACAAGCCGCAGTGCGGGATCCGGCCACATTCGCTTCGCGACAAGGGTCGACGAAGGCGGTCAAGATGGCGGTTCCCAAGTTCGATGATAAAGAGTCCGATGGTTTGGTCTTCTGGATCCGTGAGATCGAGATTGCGCTGAGCGCGGGACAGATCTACGATCCGATATCTCAGGTCGCCTTCGCCTTATAGGTCGAGCTCGGGCCTGGGCTATGGCTCGTGAGATGGGTTCTTCGCTTTGTGGCCGTTCATGGAACAGGAATTGTGCAAGAACTTCTTGTTGGCCTACGTGGCGTATCGCCATCGATCCTTCTTCTTCTGTTGCAGGCAAGGAAAGCGCTCCTTTCAAGACTATGTCATGGTGCTGCAGAACATGGAAGCCGCCATGGCCGGAGCTCCTCTCTCGGAGGATGTGAATGTCACGGCGTTCATGGACGGTGTCCGTACTGGTCCAGTGCGGACGGATCTTTTCGTCGTCAGCCCAAGACTATTAACGATGCGGTACACCTCGCTCTGCTCGAGGACCATGGCGTGCGCTACGCGCATGGACACGTTGGTCCAACCGACCCGTCCGAAGGACCCACTCCAATGGAAATCTCGGCAGCCGAGTCTATTCGCGGGGGTGCGAAGACGCTTCGTGCGAGTGGTCGTTGTTTGGTTGCAACGAGGTGGGTCATTTCCGTCGGAATTGCCCGACCAACCCATGGAGGACGAACCGTGGTAAAGCCACTTCGGCGTCGCCGACAGTCAATGTACTTGAGTCTGTGTCGTGGCCTCCCAGTAGGCACGGGACGCACTGCTGGGAGACTTCGCTCCTCTCGGACATCGGTGGCTGTGCCACCTCCTCGTCCGGGGGAGCAAGTCCCAGGGAGGAATCTATCGGTGGCGGCCACGCGGTCTAACCTCGTGGTTGTCTCCGCCAGCGCTGAGGGGTATGAAGAACCAATGACCATTCTGATCGATTCGGGTGCGTCGCACAATTTCGCTACGAAAGCCAGGGTGGCTAGGAACAGCACACGGTATGCTCAGGCAATAGCGGAATCTAAGCGTATTAGCAGTGTTTCTGTTCGCCTAGCTACTGGTTCAATTGTATCGACGCAAAAGGTTCTCATCCCTTTGACGGTCAAATTTGACGACTTCAACTCGGCCGAACCGTTCATTGTCCTCGACATGGATGATACGATCTAATCCTCGGCATGACATGGCTTATGAAGCATGATCCGTGTATCGACTGGCGCAGTCGCACCATCGGTGCTAGCCACACGCCCTTAGCGGATCGAGCTTTGGCGGGTCATGTCCCCTCCTCATCCCGCGACGGGTACGTGCATGAACACCGGGTGTCTCGCGGGGAACACCACTTTGCCGGCGCTATCGCGCAAGTCGGCGTTTCCTGGTCGAGCTGATGCTCCCACAACGCAAGGCGTTCGGGCTGGTTCAGCTGTCGCCAAGGAAGGAGTCGCTGTCGGTGTTCGCAGCGCGACTCAGGGTGGTCGAGCGGAGGCTCCCACAACGCAAGGCGTTCGGGCTGGTTCAGCCGTCGCCAAGGAAGGGGTCACTGTCAGTAAGGATGGAAGACTGACGTCATGATGCACCTGACTCACCTCCGAGAGGTTTTGTTGTGCATGCGGGAAGACCGCTTGTATTACAACATTAACAAGTGCATCTTCGGCACCGAGGAAATACCGTTCCTGGGAGCAAGGACGGTGTCCGCGCGGACCCGGCGACGATTGAAGCGATCGCATTATGGCCGGTGCCAATTTCCCAACGGGATCTGCGCAAGTGGCTTGGTTTCGCCAACTACTTGCACAAGTACAGCGTGAATTACGCCGAGATGGCTCGGTCGTGAACGAACCTTCTGAAGAAGGACGCGGAGTGGTCATGGACCGAAGAAGCCCAGCACTCTTTTGAGGCTATCAAGCAGAGCTTGCAGAGTGCTCCGATCTTGGCTCTGCCTGATGAGGATCGTCCGTCTAGTGTTGTGTGCGACGCCTCGGATTTTGCCATCGGCTGTGCCCTGCTTCAGGTCGATGCCGGAGGCAGGGAGGGGTGATCTCATTTCAATTCAGACAGCTGAAAGCTGCGGAAAATAACTACCCTGTCCACGACAAGGAACTTCTCGTGATGAAGTATGCACTGGTAAAGTTTAGGGCCGTCTGCTCGGCAGCAAACCCTTCGTGATCAACAGAGATCATGCCCCATTGAGGACGGCGACCTCGGCACCTCACCTCCCTCAGCGCATGGCGCGGTGGTTATCGTTCTTCGCGGAATACAACTGCACTAACCGGGCAAACAGAATGTCCTGGCGGACGCCCTATCCCGGGGACCGGACTACGAGCTGGCACACGCAGTGTTTATCGTGTCCACGCTCCCGGAGCTCATCCGCAGGGCGACACAGATCTGTGTGATTTGGTGGACGTGCTGCGCACTACGTCGGACGGCGCATCGGTTTCGACGCACCAGCGCGCGCAGCTACATCGCTACTCCCTCGCGGAGGGATTGTTTTACTACCAAGTTTCCCCAGGGGGTGATCCGCGGTTGGTAGTGTCCAACAACGATGAGGATCTGCGTCATCGCGTCCTCTTTGAGGCACATGACAGGGCTCTCAGCGGACACCTGGGTCGCGAGAAGACGTGCACGTCAGTGTCTCGTGACTTTTGGTGGCCCCACATGTACAAGTGGGTGCGGTCATATGTGAAGACCGGCGAGACGTGCCAAAGGGTCAAACCCGATCCAGCCGCAGGATGCGTTTGCCGGTTCCTGCCGACTGCTGGCGCTCGGTGAGAATGGACTTCATCTTCGAACTACCGCCCGATGGGCAGTGGCATCCCGGTTTTTGTTCGTCGTCTGAGCAAGATGGTACGGCTGGTGGCCGTGAAGAAGAGTGTGACAGCGCCGCAGGCGGCTCGACTCATTATTGACAATGTCTTCCGTCATCACGGCCTCCCGGCGGTGTTCGTCAGCGACAGAGACCCTCGATTCGTGTCGCACTTCTGGCAACACCTCTTCAGGTTGCTCGGAACGAGACTCGACATGTCCACGGCGGACCATCCACAGACCGATGGTCAGACCGAGCGTGTTAATCGCGTCTTGGAAGACGTATTGCGCAGTGTATGTGTGGCAGAGCCCGCGAAGTGGAGTACAGGTGGAGTTTGCGTTGAACAGTGGGGTGCATGTGTCGACGGGCTTTACGCCGTAGTAAGTCAACGGCGGCATCCGCGTATGCCGCTAGCGTTGCCCCGGGTTTCCGAGTTGAGTAAGAGAGGAGTTGTCACGAACGACTGGAGAGGCCTCACAGGCGTGCGCACGTCCGTCAAACGGAATCTTCTGTCTTTCATCAAGACGGGAGAAGAGATTCTCGCGACGCCATGGCTGCTGCGCAGGGCCGACAAAAGGGGAACCGCGATCGCCATGGGCGTGCCAACACGCAGTTGTTCAAAATCGGTGATTTGGTGTTACTTAACGTGAAAAACTTGCCAATGCACGCGGTATCGGCTGTCGACAGCACCAAGCTTCGACCACGCTTCGTGGGATCGTTCTCGGCCATAGGCGTCCACAGCAATGCCTACACATTGGACCTGCCATCGGCAATGGCGACGCACCAAACGTTCTACGTCGGCCTGCTCAAGCCTTATCACCCGGCGGCGGTGGCTGACTCTGGGAGTTCGACAAACTCGAGACCTGACACAGAGCCTGCGTCAGAGCAGGGGCAGCCGGAGCGGCAGGCGCAGCCACAACGCTCNGAAGGAATTCCGCCACACCGTCGTAAAGATGGCGATCCACTCGGTCTGCTGATCCCGATCGCGGCGATCGCTCTCTCGAGCACGCTCAAGTGCCGCGCAGCGGGAGTGAAGGTCATGCAGGTCCTCATCGGACTGGCGGAGTCGGCTCCACAAACTCCGCACCTGATGCTCCAGACCCTCCACTTCTTGGCGGACAGAGGCGACCGTCGCTTCGACAGTCTGTAGGCGCCCACGCAGTCCACCCGTTGGGTCTCGAGGAGACGCTGACAACCCTCCACCGCATCCAGAAGCGGCTCGGGAGTCGGTGTCGAGCCCATACGCAAGGCGTGGGACGCTGAACGACGCGGTGCGTCCCAATCCATCGAAGCGACCGGCGCGGCCTCGGCCCCCGTTGATCGGAAACGAGGGCACTCGGTGCTTCCATGTTAAGAAGCTATTGAGGCGCCGCAGGCGTAGAGGCCACTACCAGTATCTGGTGAAGTGGCGCGGTAATCCCGAAGATCGAAGTACCTTGGAGAACGGCCAGCGCCTCGATGAGGACTGCGCCGATACCGTGAGCGCTCCCACGCAGCCGGTCGGCGATAACCGGCCCAACAACACTCACATGTTCTACGGGCTGCGATTGGCCACCTTCGACACCACCTCATCGAGGTCATCACGCGGCAGGGGCAAATATCGGGGGTCCCCTGGGCGGCGATCCCAATCGCCATCGGCCTTCATCTTCGTATGCGAAAGCGTAGCCGTCGGATGACAAGCCAGTCCTGGCGGTGCGGCGATCCAAGCACTCACTGGATAGCCACAGTAGCGGAGCCAGGTTTTGAACTCGACCTCATTGGTCTCCCTGTTCAGAGCGGTGTTGTCCGCTAGAACGATGAGGCACTCGTCGTTGCTGGCGACAGACACCCCCGGGCCGAAGGCTCGCTCTGCTGATTACCGGCACGATGTAGATATGTTCTTCGCTGAAATGGCTGTGTTAGAACTGAAGGACTTGGGCGTCGTCTCCAAGTTTCTTGGTATTGGTTTCGAGTAAGATGCTAAGGAAGGATGGCTACTCGGCAAGTGATCCAGGAATTGTTGGACAAGTTTAAGTTGTCACCACCGTCAGCTGTGAGGGTGCCAATCGGTGGAGGACAGGAAGAAGAGGCGGACGGAGTCGAACACCGACTGTACAAACGTTCCAGTCTTTAGTTGGCAGCCTTTTGCGGATCACCAGGTGCACCAGGCCAGATATTGCATTTGCTGTGCATCGGGTAACCCGACGCACACACGTACCATGCAAGAGAGACTAGAAGTTGCCGAAAAAACAAATCGCGCGCTATTTGAAAGGAAATATCGAGACCAGAGAACCACACCAGGTGGAGCAGACATCAATAACATCGTGGTCGAGGCGTGCAGCGCTCATCAGTGCACGAGTGACCAGCAGCGCGGGCTTTGACAATTGTGCGATGTGCGGGAAGACACCGACGACCAGATGATCGTGCACGGCAGCTTCATGGAGCATGACCGACAGGATTATGCGCGAGCTGACAGACGAGGAAGCGGCAGCGGAAGGCCCAGAACCTGGGGACGGCGGTACCAGGCCTGACCATAATAGAGCAGGCGAGGACGCTGGCGAAGTGAATCTACCAGAAGGAGCCAACGGACAAGCGAATGGGTGTTCCAGCGGGCTGGCACGAGAAGGGACCAGACCTGCTGGAAGCGCTGCAAGCAGCAGCGTGTCGCCAGGAAAAGGTGGGAGGTGCCCAGACAACGACATCCGGCCAATAGCGCCCAAGGAGCGAGAGAGAGCGGCAGCCAGAGATGCTGAAGCCCGCAAGCAGCAGCGAAGACGAGAGGCTCATGCTGCGCGAGAAGCCAGAGCAGCACGGCGACAAACCACGTGCGGCGAAGAGGTTGCGGCGTCTCCAAGCCAAGAGGTTACAGACACAGATAACGGGCTTCCGGGGCGTAGCGATGCCGACCAGATGGAGGTGCGGGCAGGAGGCAGTGAAGAGCGTGGCGGTCAAGTACGAGGACGCGACGGCGACGACGCACTTGGCGGCACGGACGAAGACGTGCGCGCTGATGAGCCGCGAGATGCGGGTGTAGATGTCGAAATTGTATGCGGGCGAGGAAGGCCGAGACTACTAGAACCGACACCAGTGCTGCTGCAAGCCGCGACAGCGGGACACATTGTGGAACGAGCGAGACGGAGAGTCAGGAACTGAGCTGGGCGCTACGTCCTGGAACACGAAGTGGATTACAGCGGAAAGACCAGGCATGCAGACCGAGCGTCGGTGGCTCACCGCGGAGATGTTTAAGGAGCAGCTGGATGCCGGCAACGTCGAGGACGACCTTGCAGCCGGGGATTTTACGTGTAGGTTGGAGCAAGTATACCATGACCGCGAGGCAAGTCCCGGTGACGATCGATTTGACGGACGAGTGAACGAGGATAAGCAGCGGGCGGTTGGTGACAGAAGCAGTGTGGTAGACGGCGTGCGGTGGCAGAAGGTGGTCAGCGGCACCAGTGGTGAGAGCAGTGGCACCTTGAAGGGGCGGTATGCGGCTGCAGAAGATCGTGGATGCGGCCGTGGAAGATCGCATGGGAGGATCGACCCGTCGGAGGCAGAGCGACAGTAGGAGGGGGCGGGATGAGCAATGAGAGGCCAGGAGCGGCCGAAAAGGGACCACCATGCGGGAGGTAGGGGGACTTCCGTAGGTAGCTGCGGTCGCAGCTCAACCCTCATTCTGGATCGGGAGCTGAACGGCTACAACTAAGGGCTACTTACGGAGAGCAGCCCAATGAAGATAGGGCAAGCGTAAAGCGAGGACATGGGAAAGAAGCATGTGCCGCTGGCAATGGTAAGCATCATGGACAACGACCCAAAAAGCTACCGCGAAGCAATGAAGTCGCCGCATGCGAAGGAGTGGTCTCGCGCTATGGCAAGCGAAATAGAAGCTCTGCAGTGGAACGACACCTGGGAAGTGTTGGCGGTGCCGCCTCGGACGAAGATGCTGCACTCGAAGTGGGTGTTCAAGACGAAGAAACATGCAGACGGAACGTTAGAGCGCTTCAAAGCGCGGTTGGTTGCCTGCGGCAACGAACAGACGTATGGTGTGGATTTCACACAGACGTTCAGCGCAGTGTTGGACATGCAGACGGCAAAGGTGGTGCTCGCGTTGGCGAAGATCTGGGGCGTACCAGCGCGACACGGCGACGTACCGAACGCCTATGTCAAAGCTGAAAAGGAAGCAGAGCTTGAAATCTACCTGCGCGTGCCGCACGGGATGGAGATCAGCAAGGACAAACTGCGCGACCTCAGGATCTAGAAGCCAGGCGGCGCTGAGACTAAAAAAGAGCCTGTACGGGTTGAAGCTGGCTGGGCGGTTGTGGGGACAACTACTGCATGACACGCTGGCCAAGATGGGCTTCAACCAGTGCTACACTGACAGTTGCCTGTACTGGCATGGGCAAGGCGAGAGTCTCGTAGTAGTCGGTGTGTACGTGGATGACCTATTGGCTACGGGGTGATGTGTGCTGAACGAGGACGCATTCTTCGCGGAGATGGTGGTCCTGAATGTCAAAGACTTGGGAATGGTGCCGAAGTTCCTGGGCATGGGGTCAAGTACAGCGAGGAGAAGGGCTACGAGTTGGAACAAGGGCACATGGTGGTGGAGCTGCTGGACAGGTTTGGCATGGCCAATGCGAACCCAGTGCGGACTCCGGTTGGCCAAGAGCAAGACGGCGAACAGGACGGGGAGCTGCTACCGACCGGTGGAGATGGAACGCCCGAGCGCCCGACGGCGCGCACATTTCAGTCATTGATAGGGAGTCTACTATGGTTGGCCCGGTGCACCAGACCCGACATCGCGTTCGCGGTACATCGTGCGACCCGCCGGGCACACGCACCGCATGAGGCGGATTGGCGCGCGGCGAAGCGTGTCTTGCGCTAGCTTAAGGGGACGGTTGACTCGGTGTTCGTCATGGATGGGCACGATCAAAACGGCGAGGCGGAAGGTATTGGTCTAGAAGCGTACAGTGATGCCGACTACGCGGCGGACGCTGGTGACAGGAAGTCAGTGAGCGGCGCTGTCCTGTGCCTTGGGGGCATGCTCGTTGGATGGTTCTGCAAGAAGCAGACCAGTATGGCGCTATCAACCATGGAGGCCGAGTTCGTGGCTGGATCGTTAGTGGCGGCTGAGCTGCTCGGGTTGAGCGAGCTCATGGAATAAATCGGTATTGAGGTGAAATCACCACTAGTTCTCCGGGTAGACAATCAGGCAGCGATTCGCCAGATGGAAGGGGAAGATACGTCAGGGCGAGCGAAGCACATCGACGTGAGGTGCAAGTTCGTCAAGGACTACGTGAAGAAGAAGGTGATAGCAGTGCGGCACTGTGAGTCGCGCTTGATGCGCGCCGACATCCTCACCAAGACTACGGCGGCTCCCAGATTGGATGAGCTGCGTGCGCTAGCGTCTGTGGTCGGATGACTGCGCGGGAAGGAGTGTTGAAAGGTCGGGATGCTGAAGGGCGCGACTGTACGGAGAGGTGCGACTGTCTAGGTGGGAGCGAAGAGTCGTTCACACGGAGATCGTAGGTAACGGATGTAGCGGTCGGAAGGCGTTGCGGGTGAATACAATCAGTTCTCAATCTACCATCAAGCCCGAGGGTCCTCTGCCAAAAGCAACACTTCCGGCCCAAATTGACGGTTGACCGAATCGCACAGTGAATCGACACGTCGTTTTGATTGGTCACAAGATCGTTCTCATTCTTGCGCAGGCAGCACTCGCCTCGCGTGGTTTCTGGCTAGTTACCTGACGTCTACCTGTAATCGCTTAGACAACCAACTGCAGGCGATGTTGGCCAGGGTCAGGTGAAGCATCCAGAAATACACGAGCTCGCTGACTTGTAGAAGCTCCTGGTGTTGGGGTTCTTTCTGGTGAGGTTCTCTCACGCAGTACACGCGGATCTGGGATGCTCTCGTTCTCTCTGGGGTGCTCTCGTTCTCGGTATGGCTGTAGCAGTCATGTTGCCATCGCGATGTGCCGCCAGTTGTAACGGGGCCAAAGGCTGCCGGTACGTAAACTTTCGCTAGGGTTGTGAGGAAGCAATGTCTTGGGCTTCAGGCCAAGACACGTGGAACTATAAGCAAAATTGACTCTGAGTGATATTAAAGTACGGTCGCAAAACCGTACTTAAGCCGAGCTCAGCTGACAGCCACC
>AWVW02032887.1:0-15860 GCA_000500225.2 Phytophthora pinifolia
AAAAGGTACATTTCGACGTCTTACTTATTATTTGTATTGAACGACCCGTCTCAAGTTGGGCGCAGGAACGAGTGCCTATCATAAATCGATCAGGAAAATTAGTTTGGCTATAAAACAGACGGAACAGCAAATGACCATTGGCATTTTGCCACAATAAATTACATTTTTTCGTCCATGCGCCAGTCCGGCTTTCAGTCAGCGGCACCCCATCGCATGATCTCCAAGTGGCTTCGTCTTAAAGTTTACAGTACCGCGCACTGTATGTTGAAGCTGCGGCAGTGCCGTTGGGGGAGGCTGCGTTTATGGGTGCTCTCTTATCGATATTGCTTTCTGAGTTAATGGTACCAAGAATAACAGGGCACGTCTGGTACGAAATCATGTCGTCCATGAAGGCGAGGAGTGATAGAGCTCTAGAACGGAGCGCGTTGTAAGCGTGTCTGCGACTTCTGGCGTCGAAAAACATAGGTAGAGCTGCAGTGTGCAAAATTGTGATTGTCAAGCTCCAACTGGAAGCTGATGTCAGTTATTGCAGGCAAAAGTCTAGAGCTACAGTTACTTCTAACTAGCTGTTTGACAGCACTGGTCCTGGGAGTGTAGCTATCACCGAACAGGAACAACCATCGGTACGCTAAATCATCTCGCGTGGAGAGTGTACGTGCGAACGATCCTGCTTCGCACCGTGATGCACAGAGTTTGTTTGGAATCACCCGCAGCGGAATAAATTGGCATTGATCCGCAGCCATTTGCGCTTCAACATACAGTGCGCGGACTGTATACTTTAATCAAAGACGAAGCGAGATCATGCGATGGGGCGCCGCTGACTGAAAGCCGGACACTGCCGTGCGCCGGTGCCGCCACGGTACTGTAGCATTGTGCCGGCGCTCGCTCGCTCATGTCGGGCCCTCAGAGAAAGATTCGGCGAGTTCGAGCACTCGCCCGGTTCTTTGGGCGTGTTTATATTCGCGCGCGGCAAGCCAGTCGAACGCCTCTGTCTCTCCAGGCTTCCCGGCTCAGACACATCCGGTGCGGAGAGGACCGAATCTGCCTGCCACGACGCCATGGTAATGGCTGGCGGTGCCGCCGCCGCCACACGGGGAGCGAGCTGTAGCTGCCTCACTGACGCCGACCACGCCGGCTGATTTACTCGAGCGCCGGCAAAATCGCGGCGGAAACGTGAGTAACATCGTCCGTCAAGTTGACGTCCCGACGGCACCGGCAGCACTGTACCATACATCTTCGGCAACTGCATCAGAGTGGCCAATTGCCACAATGCAACTTGGCGACGAAAAGATCTGATATCGTCGCACAGAGGTGTCCACACCTCGCTGGAGCCTCGAGTCGAGGCTCGACGGTGCTGTTGTCGCGGCGGCCACATCGTGGCTCGTCATTCCGTCGTTCCCCTCGATTTCTTTGAATCAAGCGTTGCCGCGGAGGTGAAGGGTCACAACACAGCTCCGCTTCGGGCTCCACGTGATACTTTACAGTGGCGTAAGCTACATGTGAGAGCGCGCGCCACGAGGCCAGTGGAAGATTCATGTTGAAGGCTATCTCGCCACTAATAGAGCGCAGCGCCGTCCGGAGAAGCGCGGCCTGCGACTGACCCTGATGCCCGGCAGCGGCGTCTACGGCTAGCGGCGACATTTGGCGCCGGCCATGAGAAAATGACCCACGCACACGCTGGCATGATGCACGTCGGTCGCCAGCAAAAATGCGGCAGCGCAGTGCTCGGTCGTCAATCCAGAGGGGCCGCTGGCCTCAGCTGTCCGACATGCGGATCAAAAACTGCAACTGTGCTCATGGATGTGTTCAGGCCGAGCTGCAGCGGCTTGATTCAGCGAGGACTCGGTTCCGGATAGTCGCGCCCGGCAAGGTTTACACTCCAGTGGGCGCCCAGCGGCCGCTGGGCGCGGCAACAATGACCCAGCCCAGCCGCTCGGGCTCGGGCGTTAGCTGCCTGGTTGCCGCGTGGCCAGCGTCGCTGGCGGCAAGGGAGGCACAAGGCGGCCCAAACCTGCTCTCTGAATCCACCAGCGGGTGGTATCAAGCGTGGCTCGGCTCTGGGCGTTACCGAACACTGGCTGTCTGTATGGCTGGTCGGAAAATCCGCTGTGTTTTTTTCCCCGAGTCGACTGCGCTCATTTCCCAAAGCTCGAGCCAGGAGCAGGGTGAAACTGCTACAAATATACAGACATGATGACTGTGCTGCCCGTGGCCGACGCCACCGCCCCCAGCGCTAGCAAGAAGAGGCGCCGCAGCATCGAGCCCGTGGACTCCAGCAAGATCCTGGCGCTGCCGCTCGGCATGGCGCTGCAGCCGAGCGCCGAGGCCGCGGCCAAGCTCCAGCCTACAGCCGCCGCTTCGCCCGGCCACGAGCTGCTGCGCCGCAGCCTCATGGGCCTGTCGCTGCAGCTCAAGCTCAAGATGATCCTCGTGGAGGCCTGGGCCTCGGACATGAACAGCGTCGTGATGGAGCGCAACCTGTTCGCCATCGCCAAGGAGCTGGCCATCCTCAAGGAGATGGGCGTGTACGAGCAGCACACGTGCCTGCGCTTCCTGGAGCTCGCGCGCAACCGCATGGCGCAGCTGCTGGAGCAGACCGAGCGCCGCGAGACGCTGCACATGGAGGCCGAGCAGATGTGGACCATGGCGCTCATCCAGGCGCAGGAGGCCGTGAGCTCGCCGCCCACCAGCCCGTCCGCCGTCAGCGAGTTCCCGCTGCTCAGCGGCTTCGACGCCAGCAGCCGCGACATCTCGGTGCTCTGGCGCGCCATGTCCATCGCGCGCGACCGCGGCGCGCATCTCTGGCACGAGAACAAGCCCGAGCAGGCGCTTCCTTTCCTGCTGGCCGCCGACTCGTACATGAAGCGCTTCACGCTCAAGTACCAGCGTCTCAAAGTGGACCACGCCATGGTGGACTCGCTGCAGCGCCCGCCCGCCTCGCCCAAGCAGCGCTCGCCCGCTAGGGTGTCCTTCGCCGCCGAGCCCATGGTCATGGGGGTCGCAGACGCCGAAGTGGACCGCACCCCCATCTGCCCCACCAAACCGTCCAAGCTCGAGTCGCTGCTGCTGCGCACGTCGCGCGAGTTCCCCACGCCCCCATTCTAGATCCCAGTCATTTATCTCCCCGGTCTCGACGGAAGGCCCACGTACTCTAGCTAGGTAACTTAAAAGCTGCAACATGCAAAGGTTCAGACACAGCAGAGGTCACAGTTTTGTTCTCAGGTTCTCAGTACCTGATGCACGCCTGAGTCAAAGTGTGTATTACTAAGTACGTGTATCTGTCTTCTCTATCGTTTGCACGGGCGGCCAATAGCGTGGAGATATATCTTGGCGAGGCTCGTTTCGCCGCCGTGCTGAGTGCCAAGAGCTCTGGTCAGACGCAAAGGCGCCTGTCCATCTCTCATTGGGCGTGTCGAGCATTCTACGCCTTGAGCTTCCAGAGTTTGAGCTTGAAGCCGAAGAAGTCCGAGGCCGTGGACGAGAAGGCCGACAAGACCACCACGCGCGTGAGGTTGTAGAGTAGCGGGTTCATGGTCAGGCCCGACACCTTGTTGGGCGAGTTGAGCTCCTTCAGCAACTTGCAGGCGAGCTTGAGCACGTTATTGGAGACCAGCAGCTTCTCCTTCTTGTGCGGCTTGGCCAGCAGACGGAGGTACACGTTCATCTGTCCAACGAGCAACAAGCAAGCAGCGGTCAGCCTCCACATCAGCAGCTCCTAGTGCGTTTCGGCCACCAACCTGCTCAGTCAGAAGCAGCGTTGTGTTCTGGTACTTCTTGTTGATGTTGGAGCCCAGCATCATGAAACGCAGCATGAAAACGCTGCGAGGATAGACAGACCACAACACGAGCGGTTAGCAACGCAGGTGCGACACCACAACGAGCCCTTGCAACATGCGCAACGTACGAGGACAGCATGCACCAAATCGCCACTTCGATATGGACGATGCTCTCGTGCGTCAGCGAGCCCGACCCGTCCGAGACGGCCTGCATGCCCATAACGACCAGCAGCACGAGGATGATGAGGAACGACGTCGACACGATCTCATCTGCAGCGCGTTGGCGGCCCTGGCGCTTGAGCCATGTGCGGCCCCCGCGGAGTGAGATCCACGCCTTGATGTTCATCACGTTCTTGAGACGGAAGTGCGGCAGGTTCGCCAAGCGCGAGCGCCGCGACGACGTGAGCGCCGTGAAGCACTTTGCGTATCTGGCGAAACAAGCAGCAATACGTAAGACTTGCCCTCGCTGCTCAAGTTGCAGGCGGCGTATCAAAACTCACAGGAAGCGGCGGTGATACGTGACTTCGGCATCCGCGAGAGCAGCGAAAATGATCGACGCCAGGTAATACGTCGACAGCATGCACGAAAGCGCGACGAAGGATGCTCCAGACGCGAGCTCCTGCGAGTGCACGTACAACCGCTCTGCAGAGAGCTCCTTGGACAATTGGGACATCCACGAGAGCACGTCCAGGGGCTCCTGCGTCACCGTGAGGCAGTCCAGCTCCTGGCACTTGATCGCACAGCGCAGCGCAATGGGCACCAGCGCCAGCGTTATGGCCGACACCTCGGCAACCTTTCGGTAGAACTTCCGCGCTGGAGTCGCTTTCACCTGTCGACAGGAAAACACCCAAGACGCACACGCGCGTGAGCCACATAAACTACAGGATATACGCAGTGCAAACGAGTTTCTCCCCACCTTAGCGAGGATGGTATTCCGCAGCTCGGTGATGGACATGGCTCGCTTCGCTGGGAACCCGTCTTCCCATACACAGACGGTCACGCGTCTTCGAGCAAACTGATCCATCACGCTGTCACGCTCCAAGCCTCCGCTCAGCGGCACGCGCGGCGGCAAGGACATTGGCGGTTTGGAAACAGACGGTCGCATGGCCTGCAAAGGCACACAGATCACGTATTAGTCAACGACCGCGCTCTGAGTCGACCAGCGAGGCACCAAACGTACACGTGCCCGTTTCGGAGACGTTGGTGCGGAGATGCTCTTGTGCGCGAACATGTCGTCGTTGGGGTTGGACTCGTCGCTGGAAGAGGACGAGTTGCCGCTGTCTTCGTCGCTATCTGTGCCGTCCGAGATCTCGGACTCGACGAGTCCCGAGCTCAAGCCGGACGCGGCGTGTGAGATGTCCGACACGGAGCTGCACACGGCCTCGGCTACCTGCTTGACTGGAGACAGGATCTTGCACGCCGGGTCGGTGTCTGGGGCCTGCAGCACACAGGATACGCGGCCGTAGCCGATCGCCACCAGGAACAGCAGGAAAATGGGGAAGAACACCTCGAACGTGTTGTGCGCCGACGTGGTCTTGTGTTGGAAGAGGTAGATGCATAAGGCCGCAACGTGCAGAGTGTAGAGCGCCGTGGCCGTCTCGTAGAACCAGGGCTTCTGCCGCCAGAACTTGGCGTAGAACGGCACGAACAGCGCGCGGCTCAGTCCCTCCTGCACGAGCTTGCGGTCGTGGCTCGAGGGCTTTGTGTGGAAGAGTGCCGACCTGTCGTCATCCGTTGCATCATCAATTACCGCGTTAGTACAATGGCACCACACCACCGTCGAAAGCAGAGCGGGCAAGGGCGATGACGCACCCTTTGATCAGGTCGAAGTCAATGAGCTCGCGCGTGAGGTTCATCTCGCGCTTGAGGCGCTGCTGCTGCGGGTTCAGCGCCTCGGGCGACGAGTCGGCCTTGCGCTGCAACCGCTTGGGGTTCGGGCGCCGTGGCGGCGTGGCGAACTCGTCATCCATGGCGTGAGTGTGTGTGATACGCGCGGGTGTGGTGGTCAATGGCTGCGACTGCTTGTGCTCCAGGCAGTAAATTCCAAAATGGGCTTGTCGCAAAAAACCGTTTGGTCGGCAGGCGTCGAATGATTTTATCGGCGTTGTGTTGTTTTTTTTTCTCGTTTTTTTCAAACATTCACGACTTTTTTATCGGGTTTCCTGATACAGTATTATAATAGTGTTCTTGTATTGTGACGATTCAAAATACAAGTGTGCAAGAAATTCGCATGTGAGTAAATTCCCAAATGGGCTTGTGAAGTCTTAAAATAGGAACGTTGAAGCTATACAGCTGATGCAGTGTGATTGGCTCGTCCCCATGTGTCCCACTTGGTCGCATGCGTCCTGTTTTGCTCCTCGAATGCAAAGTGGCGGCATGTGACGGCCTGCATGCTAAGCTTCTTCGCGCTGAGAAACAGATCGAGGCATGAGATCGCAATACTGAACACTGCTCTCGAAGCGAAGAGACCAACTACGTTGCAGATTAGTAGCTTTGCTTGGTGCTCAGCTCCGACGATCGAGCGCCAGCCACCGCCCCCTCGCCGCGCTCGACACCGCGCCAGACAGCGCATGCGCAGTGATTATCTGGGCCCGGCTCCGCGACATTTTGTCGGGGTCTGCGATTTGAGCTGCACTGTTGGACGACTTCAGTGGTGGATGAATCGAATCCCATGGGCTCTCATGTGGCAGGCCAACTTGCTTGCCTCCGGGATGGCTAGCCTGGTCTCGGAGCCCAATGCCAATTCTGCAGGCTAGAGCTTCCGCTTGGAGCTGCTCGTGGAGCACCGGCGGCGGCAGAACATGACCAGCGCCACCAGCACGCCGTTGAGTAGGGCGAGATGCACCACAAAAAGCAGCGGACTCGTCCAGAAGCCGCAGACCACACCCTTCCAGCCCTGCGCGCAAGTAAAAATGAACAAGGTGAGCGTCTGGCAGAACAAGAAGGGAAGGAATCCGGTGAGCTGCGTCCGCGTCATTGCGCTTACCTTGATCTCGCGACTTGTCAATGCGCTCTCGCCGTACTGGATCGACAGGAACTGCGCGACGGAGGCCGGCACGGGCTGCTCCTGCACGGGGTCGACGCCGTCGTGGACGTTGACGAACTTGCGCTGCAGCGGGAAGAGCGACTTGCGCGGCACGCAGCCGCCGCAGCACATGTGCTCAGTGTGCGCCTGCAGCCCCTCCGAGCAGCACACAAGGGTGTCCAGCTCGTCGTAATCCGGCGGCACCAGCACATTCTCTCGATCGGCCGCCACCTCCTCGGCCGTGAGCTCCACGTACCAGTAGATGTCCACCCATGTGCCAACGTCCGTGGCGTCGTACACGCGGATACACGGGTCGTGGAGCCTCGGGTCGGACCAGTACAACTCGTGGTTCTCCGTGTCGTACGTGAGCTTGACCTTGTGCGGGATGTCGTCCTGACGGTCGTAGGCCGTGAGCCCCACGGCCTCGAACTCGTCCTTGAGCGCCGAAATATTGGCGCACGTGGTGTTCATGACGCCCAGATCCACATCGTACTCCCACGGGATGAGTCCATCGTCGCGGTGGACGCCCAGCAGCGTGCCCTTGTCCAGCCAGTACTCGACGTCGTGGCGCTTTAGAATGCGCGACGTCTTGGTCAGTAGCGATGACATGTGTACGCGCGTATCACACTTGCCGTACACGAAGCGCAGCATCTGCAGCGCGACCACCACGCCCAGCAGGCATAGGACGTAGTACAGCACCTTGTTGGGCGGCAGCCGCGCACTGGTCGCCGCCACGGGAACTCGGTGCGGCAGCATGGCGATGGCAATGGTCGTTTCAAGCTGTGTGGTATACATAAGTACGTCGTCCAATCTTCCAGTTGCCTCAACTGGACATGCCATGGTTGTCACCTTCACGCCACTACTGTAGTGCTATTTGTTGCTCACTAGTTTTTTTTTTTCATGTTGCTCGCGCTGTTCTCTTTGTTGCTCAATAGCTTTTTTTTCATGTTGCTCGAGCTGTCCAGTGAGATGCCAATCTGAGCCATTGACTGGTGCTGCTGCCAACGCTTGGCAAGCGCGGTGGCAATGGAGGCGGCCGAATCGCGAACTTCTGCTGAAGCACACTTGAAAGCAATACCAGCGTTTGCAGCCATTGTGCGCTTTCTTTTTCGGTGCGATCGCCCCGCAGCAGCCATTTTTGGGTACAGGTGCAGGAGGTTGCCTTTGCTGATTACGGCACGTGCAAGGCATTTATTTTCATCCCCAGCCAAGTCGAAGTGAGCGAAGGGATCAACATGCTGCGCAAATTCTTCCACAGCAGCGGCGCGCCCGAGAGTGCCAAATCGTCCGGCCTCGATTCCGCGAAGAAACCAGAGGGTGATAACCATGGTAGCCGCAGCACGGACTTCGGCGAGATGGTCGAGCGGCTGGAGCGCTTCGAAGGTGGCAATGACAACGATGCAAATGTGAGTTTGCACGCAGTGCCTAACTGAGCTCTGGTATTCGTGCTTCCAGTGGGCCTGAAGGACACGATCAACAAGCTGTCGCGTCACTGTCAAGCCATCTGTGGTAACGATGCTGCACGTTATCTGTAGTGACAAACGCTTAACAGTCCTGTGATCTCTGTCAGAGGTGGTGGCATCCAGTCGTGAGCTTGGATCGTGCATGCACAACCTTTATGATGGCGAAGGGGATGACCAACAAGCGACTGCAGCGGAAGCGCGCAAGTTGTTGGCGGATGTCACAACGTTCAGGACGAGCTCGATCGCACTGTTGCAGACTCTTTTGGCAGGCATCCCGCAGCTCAAGGTGCGCACGCGTGGTCATGCTCGATAGACTTTGTTTTGACTTACGATTGTCGCTGTTCTGTGCAGCTGCGGTGCGACCACCGCAACAGCGCCAAGAGCGTCATGCTTCGATACGAGCGGAAGCTGCAGGAGATCCAGTCAACGACTCGCTACGAGTCCTCCCGCCTTCGACGTGTGAGCTATAACGTTGAAGGATTAAGAAGCGCTTGACTGATGCTGTCATTTGCTTCGTACTAGTAGAACCGGGCTAAATACCAAGTTGCTCTAGCACGATTCCAAGAGATTGACAGCGAGGTGCTCGCAGACGTCGTAGCAGTGCTGGCGAACGACTTGCCAGAGATCGCCGGGAAGTCCATCGAAAGGGTAGGGCGACGGCGATGAGTCTGCTGACTCTAGTGCTCCCTCGCTTAACCTTGTTGTTGTTGGTATCGTCAGCTCTTGCTGCAGCACCAAGTCCTTGTAGCCAAATGGATGCAGGCACAGGTCACGAGCCTTCAGAAGCATTTGGGGGAATATCGAGCTCTCGCGACCGAGCACAAGGCGCAGCAGCAGCTACAGGAACAGATCGAGGCGACCAAGGAGCGAGCCAACGAGGCCGAAGCCGCCGAGAGCTCTAGTGAGAGCGACGATGACAGCAACAATAATGCGGACGACAAACACTTGGATGATCCCGCTCGTCCGTCCTCGCCACGGTACCCGACGTCGACGGTCTCTCCGAGGAAGTCTCGAGGGAAAGAGCCCGTCCGCATCATGCCCAAGCACGTGCTCAACCAGGAGCAGAGCATCTGTCCGCGCAAGAAGCACGCAGCCGGCACGCGCACGTGGAACCTGCACCGCTACATCAAGGACTCGATGGCGTGTGGTCTCGACCTGGCCGACTGCATCCAGCTGCCCGAGGGCTGCCAGCTTGACGAGTGGGTCGCCGTGCACGTGATCGACTTCTTCAACGAGATTAGCCTGCTCTTCGGCACCATCTCCGAGTTTTGCACACACCGCTCGTGCCCGCAGATGTCAGCCGGGCCGTGCTATACGTACTTGTGGGCGGACGGGGTGCAGCAGGTGGCGCCGATCTCGCTGCCGGCCTCCGAGTACGTGGCGCGCTTGCTGCAGTGGGTGGAGCGGCAGTTAGACGACCCGCAGCTCTTTCCGGAGGCGGATACGACTGCAATTTTCAGCGGAAAGAGCGACCCCAAGTTCCTGCGGACGGCGCGCAACATCCTCAAGCGCCTCTTCCGGGTCTACGCGCATCTGTACCACAACCACCTGCAGAACTACGTGGCGCTACATGCCGAGTCGCATCTGAACTTCTGCTTCAAGCGCTTCGTGCTCTTCGTGAGGCAGTTCGACCTCGTGGAGCAGAAGGAGCTCAACGCGCTGCGCAAGCTCATCCAGACGCTTGGTGCAGCCCCAGCACTCACCACTTCCCACCCGCCCATTTGAACGTGCACCACATGACACTAACACCACCAAATGTAGCCATCTCACGATTAGCCAATCCGTGGAGGAGCTGTGGGTTTTCGTTTTGACTTGCATTTTGTATGCCGCTGGGAGAACCCATTTCTGCGGAGCCGGACGGCACAAGTGGCGGGGATAGTGCGGGCGGCAAGCAACAGGATCAGTTCCCGAGCGCGCAGACACTGGCAGTTCAGCTTCCCCCCCCTCGATCGATTATGGAGCTCTCGGAGGCGCAGGACGTCGTCTCCGTCTTCCTGCAGGAGCTGCGTACGTCACTTCTTCTTTGTCACTTTGCCAAAGTGACAATACATATTGTCAAATGGATACTAGAAGTATGCTTTTGACCCGCACTGACAATAAATATTGTCAACGTCGTTTGTCATGCAGTGGGCGGGAAGGAGTACATCGAAGCGGAGGCCACGCGTCTGCAGATCCGGCGGCCGTCGCGGCTCAAGACCTTGTTCAGCAACATCGTGGGCGTGCTGGACGAGGCCGAGCAGATCCGCGCGCTCGAGGCGCTCATCTCCCTCGTGCGCAGCAGCTGTGGCAACGTCGAGGCTTGCTCCACAGCAGGACTGCAACGCGAGATCCTGGGCTTTCTGAGCGAGCGCGGGCTGTTCGCAGACCCGAGTCTGCCGCATTCGGTGCTCAAGAAGCTGCTGCGGCTGTTCCTGTACCTGGCCTACCACTCGGTGAGTCTGGACGACATCCAGGCCATGCTCGCGGTCTTCCGCAGCAGGCGCATGGTGCACGAGGAGCCGGATGACCAGGCCGTCAGCTACTACCTGTCGACGCTCGAGATGATCGCGCGCGACTCGTTCGGCCCAGCCTCGTTCTTCGACCTCAACGGGGAGTTCTCGGGCCTGCTCCTGCCCGTTCTGCCGGCCTTCCCGAACAACGGCTACACTTTCTGTGCCTGGCTCAAGCTCGAGACTTTGCCGGAAGAAGTCGCGCCGCTCTTCACGTTCTGCGGCAAGACGGGCGTGGGCATCATGTGCTCGTTCCTGCGCTCGTCGCTCATGATCACGAGCTTCGACAAGCGCAAGAACGACGGCCACGTCGAGGTGCCCGACCTCGTCACGCCCGGCAGGTGGCACTTCCTGTGCATCACGCACATGCACCGCCAGTTCCGCGGCTCCAAGCTGGACGTGTATCTCAACGGCGAATTGCGCCAGAGCGTGCGCCTCGCGTACCCCAACACAGCGCTCATGGCGCCTGTCGTCAAGGCGTACTTGGCGATGCGTGAGAGCAATGGAGCAAACGCTCTGCGTGTCCTGCTCGGCCCGACGGCGCTCTTTGGCCAGGCGCTGCCGGCCAGTATCATCAATAACATCCGCAGTGTGGACGAGTACGACGCGCTGGTGTTCCAGTTCAACTCGTACATCTCGTCCTCGTCCACGTCGTCGAGTGCTGGCGTCAGTGGCGCGCCCGGGACACCAGGAGGTGCCAATCCGACCGGCAACTCGACCGACGGCTTGTTGCTCGCTTACGACGCCCGGCATTGCGATCGATTGAAGGGGTTGTGCTACGATTCCAGCGGCAACGACTACCACGCAGCGGCGGCGAGCGCTGGAGTGCGTTTGCGGCATGCTGGGACGTTCAAGCAAGCGGTGGCGCAGCTAGGCGGTCCGCTCATCTGTCTTCCGTTGCTGGTTACGTCTACCACAGCCGCTGTCTCAACCGTGAATGCGACGACCGCGGCTGCGAGCGAGGGCGACGCGTCAGAGACGTCACTTTGTGCACGAGCGGGAACCAGCGGGGCGTTAACGACCCAGTTCGACGAGGACTCGGACTTCCTCAAGCAGATGAGCGACCTGATCGCGCGCCCGATGGGCGTGCGCAGTATCCCCAAGGTCGTGCTGCTGATCGCCGAGATCATGCGCCATTCGCTGGTCAACAAGTTTATCTTTCGCCGCAGCCAAGGCGTGCGCCTCATGGCTCTGCTCATGCGCTCGTTGCCGCCGCAGTACTTGACGACCGACTTGCTCATCGCCATTGAGCGTCTGCGCAACGCGGTGATTTCCGACCGCATTCTGGCCGACGAGATGTACAAGTTCCTGCTCTTCAACTTCCGCGTGTGGGTGAACGCGCCGGTGGCTCTCCAGAGCACGGTGTTCGACAAGCTGGAGATCATGACGCGCAAGGACAGCAAGAACCTGTCCCCCGCTTCCACGCGCCACTTCTTGCGCTGTTTATCGTGGATTTACTGGCGGATTCCCACTTCAACGACCCTTCGACGCGCGCGGAGCTTCACGCCCGAGGAGATTGATCTCCTGCGGAAACGCGTACTGGCAATGATCAGGATGGTGCTGTGTGAATCGCCCCCCGCGAAGGTAGCAGGCTCAGTCATGCCGTTCCCCGGGAAGGGCAAGGAGGTCAAATCGCAGTTGTCGTACGAGAGCACGCGCTCGCTCATCTTCTGCATGATCGGCAAGCCAAGCAACCCGATGATCCCGGGGATGAACATTGATGGGACGCCGGCGCTGCAAGAGATTGGACCCTCAGCTGGATCGTCCTCGGCCACCGTTTCCTCGTCGTCAAGCTCGAAGAGTATGCCCGAGAGCGACTTGGATGCCGGTGGCTCAGTTGTCGAAAACGTGCCGGAAACGGACTTGCCCGACCTGCTCCAGCTCTTGATTGAGCTGTCGGTGCAGCCCACAGCGCCTGCCGGAATGCTGGACCTCTTCGGCCGCTTGGGTGGTCTCCGTATCTGGCTGCCGCTCCTGGAGTTCTCGAACGACGTCATTCGAGTCATGACGTTGCGGTTGCTACGGACGTATCTGTACTTGAAGTGTGAGTGCACTCCAGACCGCGAGATGGTGAACAACCCGGACAAGATCCATCTTTCCGTGGGCGATGCGTATCTGATCATGCACTCGTTGAAACCCGACGTGCGTCCGGTTTCAATGGGCGTGTACTCGGAGATTCTGCTCATGATTTTGGGGATTCAAGTGACCGAGAAGGACATGAAGGCGTTGGACGGGAAAACGGCCGCGTACGACGCTCTGATCGACGAGAACGTACTGTCGACCGCGACGATTTGGCACGGGAACATGATGTCTGCTTTCCTGGGGCTTGTGCGAGCCAGCTCCGTCACCATTCGCATGGTTGCTATCCGTCACCTCAAGATCATCTTCGCCTCGTCCACGGTGGCAAGCGCGATCAACCGCCACGTGCTGATCTTTGGAAGTATCTCGAACATGGGAGGCACTGCCACGGAATCGTCCACAACAGAGCAAGTGCCCATTATCGAAGCCATTCTGAGTCTTCGTGGAGACCCCCAGTGTCTGCACGAGAGCCCGCCTTCCCTGCCTTCGTCGCTGTTCGGCATCGAGTTGCGGGGCTGCCCTGATGTTCCGATGAGCCGGTTAAGGGACATGGTACTGAACACACAGGAACCGGATGAGGTGCGCGTGAATGCGCTGTACTCCATCATCACTCAGGACGACGTGGACTTCGTGCGAGGATTGCTGGCGTTGCACGGCGATGGCGACCGTAAGAAACAGGGCGTGAGTGCGAGCTGCTTCAACGACATGTCCAGTCGCATGAAGCTGGCGCTGGTGGAGTTGATGTCGGTGTTCCAGCCGAGTGGATGCGTGGACTTCATCACGCTCATGTCGTACGACGTGATCTCGTCCATGATCTGCCTGGAGGTCAAGACGAACGAGATCGCGTGGTTCTTGCTGCAGGACCCGTTCACGACTCTTTCGCGCTTCATCACGTCCACGGAAGAGCTGGAAGTCGTTGTGGTGTCGTTGCTCAAGACGACGCTGGACAAGATGAACGAGATGCTGTCAGCCGAAATGAACCTGCGTGTTAACGAAGGCACGCCATCGCGCGATTCGATCTTGTGGTGCAACGCGGAAAGTTTGGCGTCGCTGGCAGCGGCTGTGGTGCTCCACTACGACCCCGACACTCTGGGCGCCGTGGATCCCAGCAAACTGGTGAATAGTCTGGGCGGTGAAGACGTTTCCAAGAGCTTGGTCTTCTGGAAATGCGAACGCGCGATCTGGCACGAGGCCGAGCTCGTCGACTCGATTCTTGGTATCTGGCAACACTTTGCTTCCCACTTCCACTCGGAATCGGACGCCAGCTTTGCGCGCCGATCGAGCAATGCCCTCAGTCGTCGAGGTAGCGCCCCGCCTCGTTCGTTGGAGAGCGGACTGCAAAGCCCGCCACCGTTGGGCTCCAGTATGCTCGGCTTTGGCTTTAACCTACTACCGACCGGAGCCACACCGAGTGTACCAGCGTTCAACCCTGCTCCGGCTCCACTGCCAGGAGGAAGCAACATCTCTGCCCGACCTCATCCCGGGGGGCCGATGCGCCAGATCCTGCAGCTGCTACTCAGATGCTTGTATCTCGTTCTCATCTCTGATGACGACGAAGCTGCTGCAGTCGATGGTGAAGGCAGTGACAGCGATGAACTCTCGTCGGTGAAGCTGCGGCTTCCAGCCAACTCCGTGTTCTTCCAGCGAATTAACAAGCTCGAGTACTTCATCAACGCGATGGGCTTGGGACACGAGATCGCGCAGTTGGACTCGTGCTTTGCTCCGTCTCGCTCGGGCTCGAACGGCATGACCACGACAGCTGGTCTGGTCACGGCGAGCGAGTGCATCAAGGCTTCTCCGGGTGACGAGACGACACTGCTGCTCTGGTTGATCCCCGAGCTCTCGTTGCTCATTGACCGCGTGCGGCGGAAATGCTGGTCCGAGTCGGCGGTCAAGCTTGCCAGCATTCTGGCGTCGTTGGTGTCCGTTCCGCTGCGGTCGTCCGACCAACTGGCTGAGCTGCTTGCGCGCAACGATTTCGCGACGAACAATCAGGAGGTGCGGCGCCGTGACTGCTTCTACCATGAGCAGATGGCGCACGCGCGCGATATTCGCGCCATGCGTCGTGTTGGCATGTTTGACGAGGAGGCCGACGAGAAGAGTCGAGCCAAGGCCGAGCTGGAGCGAATCAGCCAGTTCACGCGCTCGGCGACTTCGCTTGGCGCGCCTTCAAGCGAGGGCGAGGATCACGTTTGGCTGGAACGCGTCAAGGCGAAAGACATTGATGACTGGATGAAGCTACGAGTGCTGGCCAAGTGGGGCGTTCGACACGTGTGGGGAGTGCGAGACGAGGCCGTCGTTAGCACCGTGGGCGATGGAACGATCGTTGGGCTCTGGGGCGACAACGAGTTCTGGCGCGTGGACATTTACACGTCCAGCAACTGGATTCGCTGTCGTTTGCTGCCCGACACGGACGATACGATCGCTCACAACTATAGCGCCAAGCTTTCGTCTTCGAGTTTGAAGCACGAAATGCTGACCAATATGACGAACGAACTGGCGATGCCGCCCGTGGACTCGATCGTCGTGGATGATGCTGCCCCTGGCGATTCGACAGGGACGTTTGATGAGGAAGAGGAGGACGACGAGGCTCACACAGCCAGCAGTGGAGGTGACGGGTCGGAAGCCGCGGAGACTGAAGAGCCTGGGTACGTTGGCTTGGCGAGACGGATGAGCGATGTCGGATATCTGGACGACGACAGCAGTTCCACGGCGCTTGATGCTAGTGGCATTGGGGACGGCCAGGCGCGGTCGATGCTGCGCGATCGCATGCACAGCAGCGACAGCATTGAGGAGGTGGTGGATACGTCTTGTCGCTTGGACGACATTGGCCAGAACGCTGGCCTTCTGTCGCCTACGACGGTGGCACCGCCTCCGCCCGAGGTACGCGAGCATGACAGTAGTATGCACTCGGACGAGACTCCTGTGAGAGACCGTCGTGCTGTCTCGGTGGATGTGGCGACCACTGTCAAGTCTGCGAAAGGACGCATCGAGACGATCTCGACGCGGTTCTCTTCCGGCATCAAGC
>AWVW02032891.1:0-14788 GCA_000500225.2 Phytophthora pinifolia
GTCGTCGGCAGTCACCACGGCGTCGCCCCCGACCGACGACGACAGCGCCATTCTCGTCACGCGCGCGCGGCCGTGAGGCGCGTCCACGGCCGTGTTGACGACGTCCACGCGACGCGATCAGAAGCGAAGCGCCTGGTCTTCGCGTGGAGCGTCGCGAGGTCGTCGCGAAAGCAGGCAATACAACCGTCTAAATGTAGTCATTTTCATTTTTATCCAGTGACAAGTCTCCATTTGTACTATCTGCGAATAAGATGCGCCTGCGCGTCGTCAGAGCTCCAAAGTCCCAAGCGCCAACAATGGACGAAACGTGGTGCGGTAGCTCCGACGTCAATGGCTATTCCTCGTTCCCCATGAAAATCGAGCACGTCTCCTCTCGTGACCAAGTAGATAAGACGAATTCGGTTCCACTGAAACCTCTGGAGCGTGTGTACGACGGCTGTGTGGGCGACTTCCTATCCGAGAAGAGCCGCATCCACCTCCGAATAACCTCCGATGGCTCCGTGCGTGGCGAAGTACGGCGGAAACAGCCACAACCGTCGATTAATGCCGCTACCATAAGCGCCAAGAAGCGTAAACGTCGAGTTGCCGATCACCCGGACGGTATCGTTATCGCCCACGTATTGGGCAATGCACAAGTCGTTCCACTGGAGGAGGCGGTGGCGTCGTTCTCCTCAAGCACTGGCGAGGCGGTCGAGTATTGCTGTGCTTTCGAGGTGACCAAGAGACCGAACCACATGGATCGCCACACATTGACGTGCCATTTGCACGTTCCCGTGGAGCCCGATGCGCCGGCGTTGGGCACTTGGCGGTTCTTCAGTGTGCCGAATGAGCTGGACGTGTCGTCGTCTGCTTCCACAGCCTCAACGAGCGAGTCGGGCTCGGTGACAGAGGAGGCAATGGAGAACACTGCCGAGCACAAGGTGTTCCAGCTGGAACCGGTGCAATGGTACCAGCGTCAACAGGAAGCCGAGGCGGCTGAGAGAGACGCGGCCGTGCTGCAGTCCAGACCGCCGTCGTTGCTGTATCCTCTGCGTCCCGGGAAGTATGAGTTTAAAGGATTCACGACGTATGATACGCCGTCGGGAGCGGCGGCGGTGATTCCACGACAGAGGAATGGCCGACAGCGGCCGGTGATGACGACGGTAAAGGATGAATGTTTGGTGACGCTGCGCTTGCTACCGGATGGCACCCTGCGAGGCACTTCTCGAGAAGTAGTGCAGCCGCAGGTTTGCCAGTTGAAAGGACGATGGCAAGCCAATCGAGTGGCGTACGTGCTCGAGTACCGCGTGCGCGAGGCCGTGGGCCATTTCCGGTACTCGGGAGCTGTCGTGATCGAAGACGGTGAGGGATCGAGCGGCAAGAGGACCAAGGTTGTGAGTAAAGCCACTGCGGCGGCCAGCAAGCGCCACGAGACGTTGAGCGGCAAATGGCACAACGTGGATCAGGGCCATGCCCAAGGGTATGAAGGAGGTCGAGGACAGTTCCAGTTGGAACTGGTGCGAGTCGATTTCACGCCGATTGTCAAGGCAGAGACGATCGCCAGTAGCCCTTCCGACTCGGCCCAAGAATGGAGCCAAGGTGCAGGCAGCAGTGCTGGGAACGCTATTGAAACCGACGATGACGATGCCATTCACGTGTTCACGACCGGAGACTACGAGCTTTCTGGCTGCGCTACGGACGCTGACGGCTACGAGTACGCGTTTGGTCTGACGCTCCGGCTGCGACCAGGTGGGAAACTCGCTGGTAGCTGCAAAGAGCGCGTCTTCCATCAGATTAGCCCCGTGTTCGGGAAATGGGAGCCCTCGCGCATTGTGTACCGCCAGCAGTACGTGGTGAAGCACGAGGTGGGCGTGTACACGTACGCTGCTACCATGAGTCAAGACGGTGCTGTGGTGCAAGGCACGTGGGTCAACGCGGAGGAATCGGCAGCTCAAGTGCCGAGCGAGCACGGCACCTTTGGACTGGTGATCGTGGACTCCACGAGGCAGTGGAGCACGTCCAGCCACGCGTATTATCCTTCCAGGTTCCGTCGCGGCGTGATGGCTACACTCACGGCCTCGGCAAGAACGCATGCTCTTCCGGTAGCGCTTTGGACTCATATCTTCGCTTTCTGCAGCGAAACCTGGTTCACGCCGCCATTGTAAGGAAAACGCTTAGAAAATATATTACAGATCCATTTGATTTTCAATGCCCCGGGTCCCAGACGAGAACATTCGCGTGGTTTGACGCCATCATTGGGAAAGAAATCGCCCGAGAACCAACAACTACCGACGCCGAGATGGCGACATCTCTTCCGGGTCGTGTTTGTCTGTTTTGGACTCGAATTCTCCTGCGTCTCGTCCAGTTCTGCAGCTCGCTGATAGCCTATGTGCTGCTGCGCACGGCCGTCGTCTCGTACCAGAACACGGCTGGCGGCCAAACGGTTGCTGTAGTCGCGAGCAGTGGGCCCCTGAGTTTCGCGCGGATCATCAACTTCTTGGCGTTCGTGTACGCGTTCGCCTTCCTGGTCTTCGTCGAGTGGTTGCGGCTGTGCGTTTACCCGGTGAACTATTGCGAGAAAGTGATGGACCTCGTGCTGCTGGCTTGCCTCGTGATTGCGACGCTCGTGCTGCTATTGTCGAATATCACGCTGCATTGTCGTAGCAATTTCAACTGGTTTGTGCACTGCGGAGAACTGTACGTTGCTGTGGCGCTGTCGTTCCTCTCCACGCTCGCGTTCCTGGGCACTGTGATGATCGGAAGACGTGAAGAAGCCGCACGACAGCGAGCCACGGACCAGGAAGCCCAACACCAGCATGCAGAGCGTGGGTCGGCGACGTACGCGTACAACGAGAGCCCACAGGCTGGAGCAACGCCCGTTCCTGTTGTCACTGCGCAACGCTAAATGGCTTTTAGCTGATTAAGAAGAGAACAAGAAGAAGAATATGACAAGACAGGGGAGTTGACGAATATCACTTTACTATTGCAATGAATATGAGGCGTTGCGGTTACTTCACCGGCTCGAAACCTTGCGATTTCATGACGCTCAGCAAGCCCCAGGTGCATTAGCTCGGATCTAACCCAGTTTTCGGCATTTAGAGCTTCTCCGTGAGCTCCGGAATGGTCGTGAAGAGGTCGGCCACGAGGCCGTAGTCGGCCACCTGGAAGATCGGGGCCTCCTCGTCCTTGTTGATGGCCACAATGGTCTTGCTGTCCTTCATACCAGCCAAATGCTGAATGGCGCCAGAGATACCGGCAGCCACGTAGAGCTCGGGGGCGACCACCTTACCGGTCTGGCCGACCTGCAGCTCGTTGGGCACGAAGCCGGCGTCCACGGCGGCACGCGAGGCGCCCACCGCGCCGCCCAGCTTGTCGGCCAGCTTGTAGAGCATCTCGAAGTTCTCACCGCTCTTGAGGCCGCGGCCACCGGAGATGACGACGCGGGCAGAGGCCAGGTCGGGGCGCTCCGACTTGCTCACCTCCTCCGAGACGAAGCTGGTCTTGCCGACCGTGGGGACCTCGGGGGCAGCGCTCACCGAGGCGTTGCCACCCTCGGCCGCGGCCTTCTCGAAGCCTGTGGGGCGCACAGTGATGAGCTTGACGGCGTCCTTGCTCGTGACCTGAGCGATGGCGTTGCCAGCGTACATGGGGCGGAAGAACGTGTCCTTGTCGGTCACGGCCAGGATGTCCGAGATGGGGGCCACGTCCAACTTAGCGCCGGCGCGCGGCAGGTAGTTCTTGGACGCGTTGGAGCTGGGGGCCAGCACGTGCGAGAAGTCGCCGGCCTTCTGGGCGGCCAGCAGCAGCTCCGCCACCTCCTCGGCCACGTAGTGGTCATACTTGGGGTCGGCGGCGTGCAGCACGCTCTTGACGCCAGCCACCTTTGTGGCAGCCTCGGCGGCAGGGCCGGCCTGGCTTCCAAGCACCAGCAGAGTGATGTCTCCGCCGATTTGAGAGGCGGCCGTCACCGTCGAGAGCGTGGCGCCCGAGATCTGTGACTGGTTGTGCTCGGCCACCACCAGCGTGGACATGGCGGCATTGTGGCGGGTCTGCGTGGTAACGCGGCGGATGATCTGACGGGCGAGCATGATGGACGAGGGGCGGATCTGGCAATGAGGGCGTCGACTGGGCCCCAACGTGCGGCTCATCCGGAGCGGTGTGTGCCACACCAGCCGAGAAGATGAAGGGTAACAATCGCTTTAGACAGGGAAATCAAGCAGCCGTGCAGAAACGGGTGGAGAGTATATATGACAAAACGTGAGCATTCCGGTGTACTTCTACATTGTGTGGACCACGCCAGTCGCCACGCGTCTCAGTTTGTCCGCTATCTTCCTTTTCGTGCTCCAGAAGTCTACCGGGTACGGCGTCGTGTCTTCAGCACTGGCTGCTGGGCTCCTGTTCTCTGACTTTTCCTTCCGCGTAGTCCTCTATCGTGCAGTAGTTTAAAGAGAGTAGACATGGCCAAGAAGACAGCGACGAGCGAGGGCGTGGGCTCCATCCTTGGGGATTTCTGTGCCAAGTACGACAAGACCACACCCAAGAAGATCAAGCTCATCGACGGCTTCCTGGCCTACGTGCTGGCCACGGGCGTGCTCCAATTTATCTATTGCCTGCTGGTGGGCACCTTCCCCTTCAACTCGTTCCTCGCGGGCTTCGTGTGCACCGTTGGCGTCTTTGTGCTGGCCGGTACGGCGACTACATGCCCTCAACAGGGGACCATAACCCCATTTACTGGGCTAGTTAGTATTATACTGACGTTACTGGTCTCTGTGTTGCACCACAGTGTCGCTGAGGATGCAGATCAACCCGGAGAACAACTTCGGAGACCGCACGGAGCAGCGCGCCTTCGCGGACTACCTCTTTTGCAACATCATCCTGTTCCTGGTGGTGTTCAACTTCATGGGCTAGGCTTGGAGAGATACACGTCGTTATGTTGGTGGAGGACGTGGCTCGCTCTTCTTGGCGAAGGATTTCTTTTATCGAGAAGACGAGTCGGCCACAGGACGCAGGCATGTGCTGAGGGTGAAGGCGCGTGGCCAGGTTGCAGGTGGTTGATTCGTGTAACACAACACTGTTGGCCACAATAACTTACTTCGGTGTTTTTCTTTCCAAGAGCCGTGGCTTATTTCCCGTCGTGCCTCCACTACTGTCATTACAATGTTATTATCGGAGGGCCTGAGTATTCAACGCTGCTCGGACTGCGTTGTGGCCGGCATTGTTCCAGTTTGTGGACTCCCGTGGAAGACGTAGGTTGCCGATCCATGGTTGTTGTAGCCACTTGGTTGTTGTGCTTCATTGTCCGTAGCTTGTCCTTGGCCGTCTTCCGTACAGAAGCCGAGCAGCACGATCGCCAAGAAGGCCAACGTCGAGAGGAACGACATTCCGATCGCGAGGTACAGGTCTCCACAGTGCAGGAACTGGCCGTAGTTCTTCCGACAATGGAACGCCAAGCAGCACGAGCGTCACCACCGTGAGTGCGAGAACCGCCACGAGATCCATCACCTCCTCGCAGTGGTGCCGCGGTCGATTGCACAGTTTCAGCCACTCGATAAAGACCAGGAAGGAGAGCGCGTACACGAACGCCAAGAAGTTGATCACCAACGTGAAATTAGCGGTGCCGTTGCTTAACACGACGGCGACAGTTCGCCCCCCGGTAGTGCGCTGCTTCGTAATGCACGCAGTTTGCAGCGCCACATAGGCAGCCAGAGAGCTGCAGAACTGGACGAGACGCAGCAGCAAACGTGACCAAAAGAGACTCGGATGCTTACGATACGAGAAAGCTTTTAACACCTGCGAGACTTTATCGGAAATGAGCTTTTAATACACGAATGAAGATGCAAAAAGCGGGAAATCATTATCGTGTTCCATTGAAAACCGTGGCAAAATGTCAACCTCTTTCCTTCGTGCCTAGACCCCCCCCCCAATACGTCGTTTCTCTTCCCTTTCCAGCGCCGACTTACACTCGGCTGGACACGTCTTTCGGTGTCGAGGCTCCCGTGGGCGTGGACTCCGCATGGTAGTCCGTAGCCCCTTGGTGGTGGCGGCCTCGCGCTTCGCCGTCAGAATCGCTGTTAATGGAGTGGCGGTCGTCCGATCCAGCGGCGCCTTCACAGCAGCTCAACAGGAACGACGCTAAATGCGCCGCCGCAGCGAGGAACGTGAACACCACGCCGGTCTTGAGCAAGTTGCAGCGCAGCATGAAGCCGTACACGGAGCAGTGCGCAACGTAGTCCGACACCACGAGTACGATCCCAGCGACCACCAGCATCGCGGCGAGGATGAGATCAATTAGCTGCTCAACGAAGCGGGGCGCCGGACGCCCCCAGTATCGCAGGGTTTCCACGAACAGGAACATGAACAGCCCCACCAGCATGGACGTGTAGGTCATGAGCAGAGTGTACGTCGCAGCTCGGCTGCCCAGCATGCTCGAGTACCCATAGTACGACGCCCCGACGAATGCACGCGCAATAGTACTTAGAGCCACCACCGCGAAGCCAAACTGTAAGAAGCGTAGCACCGTCCGGAGCAAGCGAACCATGTCTCCTCGCGCCATAGTTCCAAGTCAATCGGAATCCGCGTCGTCCGCAGTGTTTTGGAGAATGAACACGACGTTGGGGGCGAGAACTTGGGAACCCTGCATCCGGGACGAGGTCACTCTCGCGACACGGCAGTTTGAGCTAACGGTTGCACCAGCGAAAGAGGCGAAGATGCGAATGAAGTACGGGAACCTGCTGCGGCATTTTCTGTATTGGATCGAGCACCCAACAAAGTTAGAGTTTTCCAACGGGAGGAAGTATTGGTGACCGGTGGCGAGCATACGTCATCGAACGGGGACGCGAGGCTGGTCAGGACTACTGGGGAGTGGCGAGTGCTGTCGCCGAACTTGACGCTGCTTGTGGTGCTTGCTCGAGTATTTGCGGACAGTGCTGGACGGATGTGGCTTGACAAGCAAGGCATGGAGACTGAAGCTGTTCTGACCACCAGCCGCCATAGAGTTGAAGCCCTGCCTAGCAAGGCAGGGTTGAAAAGCGAAGCAAGGCTATCTTGAATTGGCTTGATAAGGCTGTGTCAGACGAACTGTCCAAACGTAATGAGCGGCTTGGCCGCTACGGGCCTGCCACGGCTACTGACGATCACCACTGGCGACTGCGGCAGCGCTGCTCGCTCGGGTCCTCGTATTACTTTCTTCGGCGGACTGCATCCGGTCCGGATCGGAGACACCAGGCTGGTCATGACTCGCGGGGACCGCGGCGGCCGCTCGAATCGAGCCTCGACGACCTTCCGCCCCGGATGTGTTGCAGCTTTCGGAGTGTCAATGCTAAACGGTGACTGCACTTGAGATGGCGCCGGCCACGTCATGTGATACGGCTCGGGCGACATGACGCTGCTGTCTGCCTCGAGATCGATGCGCTCTCTTGTCTTCTTGTCCTCGCGTCGATCGCAGCGGATGGCATTGAGCAGTCCTGGAGTGAACCTGAGCATCAGCGCGACCACCAGTACGACAGGGATCACGACGGCGAGGATCAATGCTAGCGACATATCGGCACGCTTGGCGACTGGAGCAGCAAAGGGGGAATGAACTGGTGGCGGAATGCTCCATAGAAATCGCCAAAGCCACTAGGCCTCCGATGTCTCACTTGGAAGCGCCTGTGAGCCCAGCGTTGCTCCATTCGCGAAGGATACTGCGCTGGACATATACGCCGAGCTTTTGACGTTTCGGTCTTGTTGGCGGTGACGTTGAGGCCGGCTTCGAAAAGGGCAAGACGAGCTGCTCTATGGTCAGACCGAGAAGCACGTCTGTGGCCGTGGAAGCCGCAGCTTTGAGCACTAACGTCTGTATTATTGCTAACGTCTGTATTATTGAGCACTACGCACTTTCGATATCGTGGCTCTCGAGAGTCTAGACATGTCTTACACCTCGTTTTCCGGCGAGTTGAGGTCTTGGATCGGGGACAGCGCGTCCGTGGGGGTCACCTCGAGATGGTACTGCGAGGGCACTTCGCCCGGCTCGGACGGCGACTTGGCTGCGGCCAGGATTGATAGCATCAGCGACGATAGGAAGAAGAACATGGCGATGAACGAGAAGGCGACGGCCGCCTTGAGGTTGTGGCAGTGCCACACAAGGTCGCAGTACTTCACGTAGTCCGATGTGGCGAGGCAAATGCCACCGATGAAGAGCATCAGCGACAGGACCGCGTCCAGGCCTTGCTCGACACGCGGTGCCAGTCGAGTGGAGAAGCTGAAGATCTCGACAGCCACCACGTACCACAACGTGTAGAGCATACCGGTGTACGTCATGAGCAAAACGAAGTTGGATGAGTGGAAGGTGACGCCGCCCGCGGCCACGAATGACAAGCCCAGCAGGCAACAAAGGAACTGGGCGCTCCGTAGTGCCAGGTTGGTCCTGGCCAAAGCCGTCGGGGTCAACAGTCCGATCATGGGTCTGGAGTTGCTGGAGTTGAAGCTTGCGTTGCTGCGGTGAAAAGCGCGAATGAAAGCAGTGCGAGGGTGGTCCGCGATAGCAGAGCTGCCTTCGGGACGCAGTTAATCACGCTTACGCTTTCGCTATGTCTCGAGGTGGCCTCTTGAAGTCTTCAGAAATCTAGCCTTCATCTCGCCGCCGCCCAGGGATTTTTTTCGAAACGTGCAGCGGCAACGTCAAGCACATGCTGCAGCGGCTGGAACATTGCTGCATTGCAACCGGAAAACATGGAAACGAGCACCGGTTTGAGCAGTTGGAACTGAACACTCGGTTTCGCTGTCCGGCGTACAGAAAGCGACAGGAGGAATTTGTGTAGGTACAGTGAGTTTTCTTCATGATACTGCGCTGCGAGTGAAAGCTAGACCTTGAAAGTGGGGTCGCTATGCTCACCTAAGGGCGAGGAAAGTGGCGCCATCTGAATGGCTTCGCGTCCGGAGCTTCGGTGGCTGCGTGACGCAACCTTCGTGAAGCACGATTCCGAGGAAGAAGAACGAACGTGAATGCTATGATAGGTTTGACGGTATTGCACTGCACGTCAACAGTACCTTAGAGTGTGCATTTCGTGACGTCGGCGATCACGAAGCCAGCGAGAGCGCCAGCACGACGTCCACAGCCTTCCGCGTCAGACGACCCGCGACATGGAAAACCTCGACGACTAGGATGCGTACAGCATGGCGGTGTCGGAGACCACCCAAAGAGGCCAGACAGCTCACGAGCTGCAGCGCGCGAAGCGAGACCCGCAGCGTCTTCATAGTAGATGTAGTCACAGTTGCAGGCATCGGTAGATGGCGCCGTCCTGGGGCTCTCAACCTCGGAAAAATAGGACCATCGCGGCAAAAGCATCAAAAGCGAGCGATTGCACTGACGGACAGCATCATAATATGATGCTGTCCGTCCCAGTCCAGCCTCTATAATATATTGGCCTGGTCTGCACCAAGAAACTGTACCTCGTCGCTGATAGGCTGTTGAAAATGGTGTACATCTCAGGTACGCAGCTGACTTCAACAAGAAAAACAATTGACTAACTTGGCTTTGCATTAACGTAAAAACTTATCGCAGGCAAGAATTGTTACGACGCCACGAGGTTGGAAGTCGTCCGCGAGGCGGTTCGTCCCCGTCCTCCCTTGAATTGAGCCTCCCTCCTTACACCTTGGAAGCGGGTCCGTCGTTCTGGTTGCCGATGGGGGAGAGCACGCCCGACGTGGGGGTGGCGTTCTGGCGGTAGGGCACAGGCTCCTCGACCTGCACGTTCGTGGGGGCCTGGTTGGCACCGCCAGCCACGAAGCTGAGGCCCAGCGTGACCAGGAAGAAGAACATACCGATAAAATCGAAGGCCACAGCGGCCCGCAGGTTGTGGCAGTGCCAACCGACGCCGCAGTTCTTTACGAAGTCCGAGGCGGCCAGGCAGATGCCCGCGATGAGCAGCATGAGCGTCAGCAGCGCGTCCATGGCCTGCTCGAGTCGCAGCGCCGGGCGGTTGGCCAGGTGGAAGATCTCCACAGCCACCACGTACCACAGCGTGTACAGCATGCCTGTGTAGCCCATGAGCAGCACGAACGTACTGGAGTGGGAGGAGCCGCCGCCGTAGAAGCCCGCGGCCGCGAAGGACATCGCCAGCAGGCTGCAGATGAACTGCAGACCGCGTAGGCCCAGGCGCAGGTACGCCATGTTGGAAACAGCGGCGATCATCTCAGTTGACCCTTGAATGCAGATTCGGTAATGATTCCCGTGAGACTTGCGGCGTTCTGGTGGGTACACCGCTGCAA
This sequence comes from Phytophthora pinifolia, assembly GCA_000500225.2. Lineage (NCBI taxonomy): Eukaryota > Oomycota > Peronosporomycetes > Peronosporales > Peronosporaceae > Phytophthora > Phytophthora pinifolia. Next base: position 10,228 of record AWVW02032891.1, read on the forward strand.
GGATGACGCTGGCGTGCGACATGCTGTCTCGTACTTAGTAAAAACCTTCGAACCCAAGAAAGAGTGGGACCGCAAAAGCGACTTATAGGGATGTCCTATCAGTTGCAGGGTTCTGGTCGCGGATCACCGCCGTTCCAGTACGGCAACCTGCTGCTCGAGATCATGCTTGAAGGCTGCAAAAATGCCAAGATGGAGCCGGCTTGACCTGCGCTGGGGACTGTCCTCGCAGTGGCGATTTGCTGTCCGCACACTAAGTTCAGGCTCTTGCCGTTGGCGGAGAACGCTCGTCGGTGTACCCAGAAGAATGAGCGCCTTCCCATTGACTATAAATAATCTGGGCGTGTATGCAGGTGCGGAAAAGAGCTGAAAGCTCACGTCAAGATGGAAAATCCATCGGGCCACAATTGAGCGAGCGCCCAGCTGGCAGTTATCTGCCCCGCAGCGCTGGCGAGCAACGAGCAGCAAAGACGAGAATGGGCGGCGGAGACGACAGCAGGTGGCGCTCTCCCGGAAAGTGGTCTGGGCCAGGATTTCCATATCACATCGCGGTTTTCGATGTCTCAATTCTCCTCCCTGGAGAAGATCCTTTCCGGGGGTTGAACATTGAAGATTTCCCTCCAACGTCGGGCTCGACTCGCCTACCGACACAGAGATGCTTCGTTGACAAAATTTAGCTACACGTCTTCCTGCCAGGAATCCTTGCTTAGCCTTGAGGGTGCCGCTAGTTGGGGGCATGACACTCGCTGAAATAGTGGCTGCACTACTCAGCTTCCGAAGCTGCAGCCTGCAGCTCCTGCTTAGATTCTACGTGCAGTCACAGTTGAGCAGCTACGGTACTGATTCTTGTCGTCGTTCGTCCTCGCTTTACTGCTTGATCCAAGCGTTCGTGGGGATAATTGTGGGAGTCTACGTGTTTGAGTTGACTCAAGGCAGACAGATGCAGTCATTAAGCTCGTCAGATTGAACGTGGAATGCAGTCTTAATTAACAACATTATTTCCTAATGTCAACTTTGTCGGCTACACTTGGAGAAATACACGATGAATGAGCAGTTTGGGCTTTGAAAGGTGTGAGCACAGTTGACGGCACATTCGACCACGGAGAGGTCAAACGTGTGCTTTTAGTGATCGCGTTCTTATGAGCAAATCGATAAAAGTGCAGCGCACGGTGCAAGCAGCGAGCTGCTCTAGTGCTGCATTTCAGTATCAGTGCTCGGGTCCATCCACAAGAGGAATAAGGCAAAACGACACGAATATAAAGACAGGTTGAGCTGGCATGTAAGGAGCTGATCTAGGCCCGCGGGGGTGGATGCCCCCTCGTTCCACTCTCATCAACGCCTAAACAGTGAAAAGCCGAGCTCAGAACGAGCCCAGCCACCACCAAGCATTCCTTTTCCACATCTGTAACAGAGCTAGCGCTATGGGGGAGAGCAAGTAAGCTCCTGACAAAGATTGTGGGGGGCGTCAGGGACGAATCCACACGCAAAACACCATGACGATACAACAAGGGCCTTTTCCAAACTGACGTTTGCAGCTACCAGCGGAGACCAAGAAAATGACTGGCGAGCAGGAACTCATCGAAAGTAGTGTTATGAAGTAGCAGAAGTAGCAGCAATTTGCCTCTCCAATTCGGTATCAGCTATCTCGAGGCACAGGGTCGCCGCACATTTCACGATGCTGCTGCATCTTCTCCGTCGCGCTGGCGGCGCTGTGCCGACCGCCAGGCGAGCGTTCGCTCATGATCTCTACCAGCCTTTGGACAGCCTCTCCCTCAAGCGACGCGCAACGAGCACGCGTTTTAGCAGCAGCCAGCAGAATGCCAAGAAGCCGCTCGGGTTGAAGGACGGCGCCCGAACCATCTCCGGGATGTCGCCCACTATGCAGATGCTGGCGGCTTACGTGACCGTGGCCATCGCCACCATGGGCGTCGTGGCGCGCTACAAGATGCGGGATGCCAAGGAGGACGAGGTGCGGGTCTCAGAAGCTTCGTGGCCAACTCAAACTGCAAACTGAAGTTGCGCTAACGTCACTCGTGGTTGCCATGTCGCTTTCTCGCCGAATCTTATCCAGAGTGTGCGCATCTTCAACATGGCCAAGCGCGCTGTAGTGAAAGACCGGCGCGTGTTCGAGACGGTGGGCTACCCGAAGGACTTCGAGCGGATCCAGCCGCTGGACGCGGACGGCTCGCCCATGGAGCCCAAGACCAGCGAAGGAAGCTTCCGCGTCACGGGCGACGAGTACGTGGCTGGCTGCTTCATCGTTGGCTTGGATTGTGTGGCTGACTACGCTTTGATCGGTTGCGCCTTGCAGCGGGACGGTGCTGGTGCACTACCGGCAGAATATGCACGTGGGCGAGGACAACGACAGCAACATCGTCACGTTCGACGAGCTGAGCGTCGAGTATCCGGACGGCTCGCGGTTCTCGGCACTCGAGTCGTTCCTCGAGGACCAGGACGTCATAACCCACCAGAAGTCCGAGTCGCTGGGCAACAAGATGTTCTTCCCCGTCATGAGCGGCGTGCTCATCGGCGGCGTGGCGTCCTTCTTCGCCATCCGCATCCTGCGCAACCGACCGTTCTACGTGCACAAGCTGGTGCTGGATCACGTAAACAACCACGACATGGCGCGGCAGCTGCTCGGCCACCCGATCAAGAGCGACCGCTCCAAGTACGTGGGCGTGCTCACGAACCAGGCCGCCAACTACTCAATCGCGTGCAGCGGACCCAAGGGCAAGGGCACGCTCATTGTCAAGGCCTTCAAGAAGGAAGACCCGGACGCGAAACCCGATGACGACAAGGACGACACGCCCCACGGCGTCATGACGACCCCCGGCACGTCCTGGAAGTTCGCCACGCTCGTGCTTTCCGTCAGCCGCAACGAGAAGCGCAAGGCGAAGAAGGCCAAGACCATCAACCTCTTGAGCGGTGGAGACGTGCCACCAGCGTCCTCACAGCGGCCGTAAAGAGACAAGAACTACGTCGCATAATAGAGCTAGAGGTGCTTCCATCCAGCCAGCAGCAACCTGCAATGCTTGGACCTGGTAGATGGGTTCCCTTGGAAGGTACGAGCAGACTGCTGAACGATGGAAAAGCACCCGTCCGAATGTTGACGCCACCTCACTCTCGAATTCTCTCGCATCCGCTGGCTTCGTCCCATTCCTTCGATACACGATGGAGCTGGTCATGGCGCCGTACGCGATCACGCTGCTCTGCATGGTGCTACGCGGTCTGCAGCTGGTGTTCGCCTTGGTGGCGATGATCACCGCCGCGATGAGCTTCCGACTGTCCATGGCCTCCAACGACCAAAGCTATCGACTGGGCAGCGCCGAGACGACGTTCGTACTGCTCGTAGCGTACACAACCATCCAGTATTCCGGTGCATTGTTGACCCTCGTGGAGCTCTTCCCGATGATGCTCCGACCTCGCGCAATACTCACGCGATCTGCTGACTCCTTGCTTGCTGCACTGGCATTGAGCGCGGGGGTCGTCTTGGCCAGCAGCGACTACGTGGAAGACTGTGATGACTACGGGAGTTTGGTACATTGTACCAACTTGAAGGCGTCGTACGTGTTCATGCTGCTTGCGGTGGTGCCACTGCTCGGCTCCGTTCTTCTGACCTTCGTGACTTCAGAGGACCAAAGACTCGCAGACATCGAGTGCCGCGATCGAGCCGGCAGCTACCGAATGGTAGCCACCCCCATGGAATCGTCGGTGACACCGAATGACAGCCGGGATATCGTTACGGCTTAGATGTGAAGTGTAAACGTAGTAGTTAAAAACCTTTGATGGGGTTTTGGAAGGCACCCAATTGATTGTCACCGCCATGGTCCGTAAACATATACAGTATTGTTGGAATGTGCCACGATACCACGGACCATACTCCTCTGAGCATTTACGGCACCCTGCTCAACACCTCTGTGAGTTTCAAAAGTTTACATCCGAGTTTTTTTTTCTTGTCTGCTCTTCGCCATGCAGCGATTAAATACGTTCCGGCAGTCACAGGCGGCTGGCGCTCTTGGTCGCGAAGAAGTTGGCCATGGCGGTGGCGTAGGACGCGTCCGTCGCGTCTGAGCAGCGGTCGCTGCGCTCGGCGAGCTGGTCTGTGGGCAGCATGCGGTGCGCCGTGCGGTGCTCGCCCGAGAGGCGCGTCTTGTCGTAGATGGAGCGCTGGCTGTGCGCCACGGCCAGCAGCGCATCGTGCAGCAGATTCTCCTGCCGCGACACCGGTGCGCTGAGTCTGCGCTCGAAAGCGGGCTTCTCGCCGAAGTGCGCGGCCATGTTACATGCATACGCGGCCTCCAGTAAGTCGCTGCAGCTCTCACGCTGGTCTACGGGCAGCGTGCGGTGCGCCGTGCGGTTCTCGCCCGACATGCGCGAGTGCTCGTAGATGGTGCTGTGGCTGTGCGCCAGCTGCAGCAGCGCAGCGTCGAAGCCCGAGCTGTGGGGCACGATCGACTGCGCGAGGGACATCGTTGCTTGGGTTGGTGGAGACTTGCTTGGTTGAAGGCAAATTGCGGAATAGACTTAATGTTGACCTTAGTGCGTCCGTTGGATATCGCTGCTA
>AWVW02032903.1:0-15524 GCA_000500225.2 Phytophthora pinifolia
GGGACCTTTTTGTCCAATGGGATTGACGCCTCGTCAATCCCTCTGTAATGGCACACACTATTTTAGGTGGCCCGTTACACGTTTGCTGCTCAGGAAGGAAACTACGCTTGTCAGAAAATATTTTATGTAAGCTTTATTTTGACGTACAGTATAGCTTTCCACTAAAAAGATATCGGCGTGGTCGCAGGATGTCAGCTTCACTTTTGACTTTAAAAACCGAGAATACCGTACGTTTTCGATTGGGTTGTAGACGGCTCCGTTGTGCTCCGGCTCTAGAGTTCTAGAACACTGCAATACATAATAAATGATCAGATAATAATATTTAGGAGGGTTTCGTTTTTGATCTGAGCAATTCTTTGGGCACGTGTTGGATGATCATCTTGAGACGGGGCGTTCAAGACAAATAATATGTAAGACGTCGAAATGTACTTTTTAACAAGGACGGGTGTCATATTTACTCCGCTGCGTCGCAAACGCAGTCGCTGCGCTCCTGCGGGTAAAAAGATTCCAAGATCTGGTCATTGTAGTGCTCTGCTCGCAGTTGAGCTCCGGCGCTGGGGCCGCCTCGCACCCGCTCGCCTCCGTTGGTCGTTTTATGGATAAACATCCCTCCTTTTCAGATGGGCACTCCAGTCACTCTCTTCTTGTTTTGATCTGGGAAATGTTTTTCTCAATTTGATCAGACGGTAGACAAATCGCAAAAATCAACTGGTACACTGTACGTACAAATCGGAAGACTCAAGTGATTTGACCATGATTATGGTGTGCAATATATGCACAGACAATGCAAGCACAGGAGTAGTCCAAAGCATCCCAACATGCTGTCCCTGACCTATCGGCTCATGCACGACGATATGTCGTTCTTGAAAGGAGCTTCGTCCAAGACTTGGCTGCAAAAAGCAGCAGACGTGTGCACGAAGTAGATGTCCGAGTCGCGTATCTTATCGCGCGACTTGATGACACTCAATGACGATATGGAGGTTTGGCAAGCGCGACAAAGGGTGAAGTTAGGCTCAAGCGTCGTTGGAATGCGCAGTGATGCTTCGCTTGTGGATGGTCTACGACCGGACTATCTCTTCGGCTCTTTTTTTTGCCAGATGACTGGTAAGAAATTGTATCTGGTGCTCTGAGTCGAGACTTGAGGAATGGAGAAGAAAGGAGCAGATCGAGAACGTGGCACTCAGAATGTACAAGCATTATACTGTAGCACACTTCTGCCTTGTAATAACTCCAGTAGTAATAATGGGCTGGGTCCGACACTATCACAGCGGAGAGGATTTTCTGTATGTAGTAGTTGTGATGTTGTGCAGACGGGTACAACATACTGTATCTTGTGATCGGAGCGGCAATTGCACAAGTGCAATCTGTGCGTCTGTAGATTCAAGTTGAGCAAAATCGAAGCAAAACGAGAGAACAGTGACCGATTATAACCACGGAAACGCTGAACCGCACAAGGGATGATGAGTGCCCTGATGTGCTGTGTCTCCTACGACTACGTGTTAAGAGGGAGCGCAGGAAAACCGCCGCTGGCAGCCAACAGCATCCGCCAAAGCGATCAGTTTTCGATTCGCACATCGTCGATAACACAGTTCATCGCGTCTCTCCTGGTTTCCCGATTGATCATGCGTCTGTTGCTATGGGTACTGCTCGCCACCTTGGTGGCACTCCTAGCTAACGCTGATGCGGCTTCGTCCAAGGTTGCCAGCATCAACTCCGTTACGAAGTTGTCCACGCCGTCAGCTGACGCCGGCCACACCAGGAAGCTGCGGGGTGATGTCGACATCAGAACTCACATCATCCCTTCACCGACCACTGCTCACCAAGAAGATAGGGCGATTTCGTTCTCGAATCTTGCGAGGCCCGGACTGACCAAAGCCAAGGGTTACATGTCTGATAAAGCGCTCAAGGCGTGGGACAACTTTCAAACGGCTCTTTTTAAAGGGCTTACCAAAGAGGGGGAAACACCGGCAAGTCTGAAGGCCAAGTACTTGGGAAACAAGAAACTCGACAAGTTTATCGCGAAGTACAAGGTTTGGTGGGATTCTGCACATGCGACGGGTGCGGCATAAAGGAGACGCCACAGTGAAAGGGCTAAAAAACAAGGGCGCATGGGCTTGTGCCGGTTTCTTCCGTCTTGCCTAGCTGAGTGCTAGAGTGTGAAACCCAAATACAACGTAGCTCGACTGAACGATCCATAAGTCATCACACAATTTCTATTCTTAAAATCGATCTCATGTGCTGATTCACTCTGTAACATGTACTGCTCAGAAGTGCACCTAGGCGCTTGAGCGTGCTCAAACCTTAGTACTTCATGAATAGCACGACAACATGCCTGCTTCACAACATGAACAAACTCATCATGGTGTTATGCACAAGTCGTCTGGATTGTTCATTTTCTCTTTTTCATCTTTAAGCCACTCGCAAAGCTAAAACTAAAATGGCGAGTCCGCTAGCCGGCGAGGGTCAATAGCTTTTCCGCATCAGCGAGCTTACTTCTCTTCTCTCTCTCTTCGCTTCAGAAGCTATGCATCCTCCCGTCTGCTCGCTCGTCTTGCTCTTCGTCCCTTTCCGTTCTTCTCGTACACAACACACACCGACACGGCTCTCTCGCTCGTGCCGTCTCCCTCCCACACTCGCTGCCACGGGGTTTTCCAACGAAGCTACGTCGGTCGAGACGACCACGCTCGGCATCCTTTTCCATGCTGCTCTTTGCTATATTCACTCGACTTGGCGGCTTTCCCCGTGCAGCTCGCTCCTGTTCGTCGTCGTGGGGGACGGGTCGTCGTCTAGAACCTCCTCTTGATCGCCTAAATCAGCGCTTAATTCAGGTGCTCGCTGCCGGGCATGTAGGTAAAGCCATCAAAGTGGGCCTGCGCACGATGCGTGGCCCCAAGTTCCTGGGTAACGGGCGAGTCGCGAGCCATCTCGCGCGTGAAGATGTTGGCCACGTTGCCCGTATCGGCCTCACTGCTCACCACAGGCTTGAACGGCGGCTCCACCTCCCGCTTCAGCAGCTTGTCGAAGTCGATGCTAGCGAAGAACGGGTGGTCCATGATCTCTTGCACGCCCGAGGGTCCAGATCCTAACCGCTTGGCCGGATCGCGGCGCAGCAGCCCGGTCAGCAGGTCCTTGGCATCCTCCGAGAAGGCCTGGGTGAATACAACGTCGCGGTGCAGAATATTGTGGAACATGCGCTTCCGGTTGCGGTCGAAGAACGGGGTCTGGCCGGTCATCATCTCATACAGCAGCGTGCCGAAGCCCCACCAGTCCACGGCCTTGCCGTACGGCAGGCCCTTGAGCAGCTCCGGCGCAATGTACTCGGCCGTTCCGCAGAACGTCTTGGCTCCATCGGGTACGTCCACGTTCTCCTTGGACAGCCCAAAGTCCGTCAAAGCGATGAACCCTTTGTCGTCCATCAAGATGTTCTCGAGTTTCAAGTCACGGTACGCGATGTTGAGCTCGTGCAGGTGCGACATCGACATGAGCAACTGCGCCGCGTAGAAGCGAGCGCGCTTCTCCGAGAACTTGCGCGACTTGCGCAGGTGGAAGAAGAGCGAGCCGCCGTTGTAGTAGTCCATGACCAGGTACAGCTTGTCCTCGTTCTGGAACGCGTACCGCAGCCGCACGACGAACGGGTGGTCGATGTCGCGCAGGATGCGGCGCTCCGACTTGGTGTGCTCCACCTGGTTCTTGGCGAACACGGACGCCTTCTTGAGCACCTTCATGGCGTAGATGGCGTTCGGGTTGCACGACCCATCGGGCACTTTCTTGCGTACCAGCATGACCTTGCCGAACGCTCCTTTGCCGATCACCTTGAGCAGGTCAAAGTCCTCCACGCTGAGCTTCGAGTTCCCCGGCGGCATGGCGTTCGACTCGGATCGGCCCTGGTTCGACATCTGCGTGTCCGACCGGTTGCGCGACTGGGACATATCCATGGACGAGTTGGTCGTGGCCACTGCGTCGCTGGCCGTGCGGTTGAGCCGCGGGTAGATCGGGGGCGGCTGGCTGGGCGCCGCGTTGGCGCGCGGGCCTTCCGTGGCGCACTCGGTGCACACGCGCTGCGCCGTACTCGATCCGGGCAGGAAGAGTCGGTCACGGGAGCAGGCGTTGCACACCGCGCGGTGACACATCCGACAGTGGTGGCGACGGTCGAAGAGCGTGAAGTGGAAGAGACACAAGTTGCAGTGCTTCTCGCTGCTCCCCATCTTCGAGTTGTTGGCCTCTCGCCGCGCGGATTCCTGACGCTGCAGCTGCGCGGCGCCGTCCATGAAGGCCGGCGCCGACACGGGCGGCTCCGGCACGGGCTTCTCGCCCGCCACGTAAGTGGTGGCGTCCCGCGTGTCCAGGAACCGGAACAGCGCGTCCTGGATCTTGTTGATGCAAAAGGCAGTCACGTAGTAGTGGTTCGCGTGGGCGCGCGGCGGGCGCCCGGCCGACAGACACGTGCATCCGGTACGGTGCGGCGCATCGCCGTCCAGCTTGGTCTGGAAGAGCTGGTCGTTGCTCTCCCAGTACATGGTACGGTGCGCCAGGATGGACTTGACCGACTGCGAGTCGCCGTCCTCGATGCGGTGGCTGGATTCAATGAGCGCGATGGCTCCGTTGCGACGCATGAGCTGGTCGCCGCGGGATTGCAGCAGGTACTTGATGAGCACGCCGCCGTACGAGTAGCCGAGGAAGTAGACGCGTCTGGCGGACGAGCGGGCCACGTACGAGTCCCAGAGCGAGTCCATGTGCTCCTCCGGGCTGGAAGAGCCCGGGATTTGCAGCCGCTGCTTGCCGTCGCGCATCACGATGACGTTCTTGTTGGGGTTGGCCACGATGATGCCGTATCCTTCGTCGATCGCCTTGCGGAAGTACTCGAGCATGCTGCCGCTCTTCACGCCAGCATGCAGCACGAGCCCGCGACTCCAGAGTCCGGGGTACAGGCCTCGACTGACAGCCACGAAGACCAGCAGCTTCTTGCACGTCTCGTAGTTGCGCGACACGAACACGTTGGCCTTGACCGGCGCCTCGGGCGTGCTGTTAGCGGGGATAAACACCTCCCGGAAGCCCAGCTCCTTGCGCATTGAGTCCTGCACGTACTTGACCACCGTGTTGATGATCTCGTCCTGGTGCACCGCCAAGTCCGAGTCGTCCAGACCTTTGCCCGTCGCCTTGAGGTGGATCATCCCTTCCCCGTCCATGGCGTACAGTGGGTGGGAGAAAGGCAACGGCTCCCCGCGGTTCGGGCTGGGACCAGGACGTTGCAAGTCCACTGAGCTTGAAGCCGGGGCGGGCGGCATCGTGCCGTTCGACTGCCACGACTGCTGCGAATGGTAGTCCGAGCCCGTGCTGTACGTGCGGCCTGGAGCGGACGGAGGAGCACGCGGCACCCCCCCACCGGCTGCACCGTTGGGGTAGTACTTGTTGCCACCCACAGGAGGCTCCTTACTCTTGTTCTTCTTGCGCCCCCAACGAGGGAACCGGAACGACATGATGGAGCTCTCGACTTGGCCTTGCTGTCTGCAGGGAGGGGGCACACAGGAGAGTCCGTTAGTGGGGGAACCCGCTTCGCCAGTATAGGTTCCTTGTCGCCTACGCACCTGATCCTCTACCACCTGGGCCTGGCCGAGTGGGGGCAGATGCCGAGTGCTTTGGCGGCTGGTGGCGTTTGGGCCAGCGCAACAATCCGAACTGGACTCCGTCTAGCCGTCGTACTTGGGGCGCCTTCCCCGTGACTCCCCCCTCGCGTTGTTGTTCTGAGCACTCGGCCCGCGTGCTGGAACGATTGCTCCAAATGAATTACATACAAAAGAAGAGAAGGGAGCTGTCTTTTAGATACATTCGGTTCTGGCACGCCCATCTCTCGCCCATGGATGGCGCAATTTCATTGGCGAAGCCTTCGATGGCAACGCGACGACCGCGCAGAAAACAACCGGAGCGCCTGGCGTTGCGCGCTGACGCCCGCTGGGGAAAAACCTCGATCCGAAAAGGGACCAATTCGGACCGAAAATGGGCAACAAACCGCCAACGTGTGCAATGTTGCTGCAGATATGTTTGTTCACGTTGGAAGAATGTCGCCGCCGGCCGGCTCGCTCTCGAGTCGTCCGCCGGGGCATTCTGAGATGACCACTTTGCGTGATATTACTGCAGTGTACGTAGCATCGCCCAGGGCTGAGAGGTAACGCAAGGGGCGAACAAAGCCACATCCCCGTAAACTTGCGCACCGAGCATGCATACCAAGCATCTTAACGATGACGCTAGTTTTTGAAGCTACTACAGGGGACAGCCTTGGTAAAGATTTTTCGGCAACCGTCTTCTGCATATTGGAGCTCGCTGAACTGGCCTCTCAAGATCGCTTTTCCCGACTAGCGAATGAATACATTCCCTCAGTGCAAGCGAATGAATATATCCACAGTGCAAGACCACAAAAAATGTTTCTCAGCTGTAGCAAACATCTTGCGAAAAATGTATTTCGTGCGAAAAAGCTGGGGACAGTAAAACAAACTATGGATAAAAATTCATTAGCACGCATCAGTTAAATGGGAGGTCGCATGTCTGCCCAATGATAACACACTACACATGAAATGCGTACCTAATAGTATTTTTCGCAAAACAAAGTATGGATAAAAATTCATTAACACAAGCTGGCCTCTGAAGATCTTTGCAGTGGGCAAAGCACCGTTGATTAGGTAGAATGCGAGCAACTCATGCTCGAGAGTTTTCTGTAAGCCAAAAGACTGTCAACGTGGTAAGGCACGATTTATGTAATATGTACCCATATTGGTCATTAACAAGCTGTCACCCTCGCGCGGTCCCGCTCAGGCCTGCTAAGGATATAAGCACCCGAGCGAGGCCGGAATCGCCCAGCCTGTCTAGGCAGGCCATCATCGCACAACGCCTTCTTGAGCGCAAGGATGACAGGCGCAAAAATGGGCACGCCTGGCTCTTTTACCCAAATTGAAAAAACCTCGGGCGTCGCCAAATCGGCAGGCCAGCGGGTAGGGGAGATACCATACAAAAGCCAAGTCAGAAAGAAGTGGATACAAAATGTTGCTCGAAGATGCGACGACATTCGGACGACATGATCGCGTCGAATGAAGCGAAGCCATCGTGTCACAGGATTTGGCGGCGTGGCTGTTGCCTTTTGCTTTCTACCATGTTATTGTTGACTTCATCTTGGATTTGCAAACCGCAAGCACGAACCTGAACAGCTGAAATCGATTGGAGCTGCGCACTGTGTAAAGGATCTCAACTAGAGATATCACTTCCAGGATGATGTTTTTCCGGCAAGCATGGGTTTCTCCAGAGAACGCGCTTGTGTGCGAATGGCGGGAAGCTTTCAGGACGAAGGTCACGTGAAGATGATGTGATTTTACATGTACTATTAGTTTACCCTCCTGCGGCGCGAGCGCTTCCTCTGGCGCCCGTAACCTTGCCCTCGGAGCACTTCGACCATGCTCCTCGCCTTGATCCTACCTCTGCGCTATCGACGGCACTACTACGCCACTTTATCGTCTCGATCTCTCTCTGTCTGCGAGTCTTATCACGAATCGTCATTTATGGATAGGTATGTCACTTACTTCTCGGACAGCACGCACAGCAGCTGCGGCACCACCTCAATGCGGAACGGGCCCGGGCCTGCGAACACCTCGCCGTCCACGTTCAACACGTCCTCGACGATCGGCTCAATCACCATGGCTTTCACCTTGAAGTAGCCCACCAATTCCGACTTGAGGAACGTGTTCGACAGGTAGCGCACGGCGATCTCGGCCGTCTGCATGACGTTGCCCTTGCGCGAGTAGATGAGGTCCAGGTTGCCGTCCGACGGGTGTGCGTACTTGGTCTCAAAGTACACGTTGGAGCCGCCAGCCGAGGTCAACTCCGACGCGAAGCTCTGCCACTGACCAGCGTACTTCTCCTCGCTGGCAGGATGGAAGATCGAGTCGGCGTCGCCCTGCCACTGTTTGGCAGACGGGTCCGAGTCATCGTAGATACTACAGCGCTCCACGTGATGCTGGTCCTCTGCAGTGTCGTCCATGATCTCGTAGTACGTGCGCAGGATCTGCTCCCCCGACTCTGGGTTCGTAGGCGTGTTATCCGACAGCACGTAGCTGATCTTGGCTTCGTGTTTGTGCGGCATGAACAGGCCACGCTTGATCTTGAGGTACAAGTAGCGGTGCACGCCCAGCCAGCGCGTGGCCTCCGACTCCACGGCAATATCGGAGCCGATACCGTAGCTCACTCCTGTGCAGGCGAACTCGAGGCGGCTTGCGCCATCTTCGCTGCTGGCCTGACATGTCATCACGTCCAGCGGGCGGATCTTCCGCTTAATGATGCAGTACACCGACGACTCGTGCGTGGGAGTTCCTACGCCCTTGCCGAAGGCGTTGTCCGTGCCGGCGCAGATGAGCGACACGGGCGTCGTGGCCACCAGCGTGCGCCAGACGCTCTCCTCTCTGGAAAAGACGCCGTTCATGAACTCGTTGACCGTGCCGTCGCCGCCGACGAACACGATGGCCTCGTACTTCTTCTCCAGGTCGAAGGCCGCGCCGATGTCGCGCGCGTGTCCGCCGTACTGCGTCTCCTCCACGTCGCACTGGATGTTGGCGAGCTCCAGCAGCGGCCGCCACTGCTCCCAGACCTTGCGTCCGCGACGTCGGCCTGAGTGCGGGTTCACCACCACCTTGATGCGGCGCGTCACGTTTTCAGGCACGCGGGCCATCCATTTCACAAACAGTTGCAGCGACGTCACGAGCCTGGCGGCCGTGAGCTCGTCCGCAAAGCGGAGGGTCACGCAGCGGTACCGGCGCATGAGCCGGCGGTGCTCTTTTCCTCTACCGGCCAGCATGAAGTGCAGGTCCACGCTGGTCTTGCTGCCGGGCGTGAACGCTGCAGCAAGCAGGTCGTCCTTGGAGATCTGGAACTCCTTGGGCTTCTTGCGGAAGAGCGACACGCGCTGGCAGTTGACGCCGTCGCGGTCCACCTCAACGGTCATCTGTCTCCAGACCGAGCCTAGCTGCATCTGCATGGACGCCTTCATGAGGCACTCCTCAGGAAACTCTCGCAGTCGGAGCGAGTACATTTCACGCACGATCTCGCGCGCTGACGCGGCCGTGGAGAAGCGGAAGCGCACCTGACGTTTCTCTATCGCCTCGAGCGCGGCGTCGCGCTGCGGACACCCGGCCCAGCTCTTGGACCGCATGAGGTGCAAACTCGCGGGCGACTCGCCAGCCTCGCTGTCGATGTCGTTGTTGTCCGTAGGTGCAGCCTTCTTGGGTAGCAAACCTTGCGTCGGTACGGCCACCGTGCTGGCACGTCGGAAGTAGTTCTTGGCGGGCGGAGAGGCCGCGCGCTTGACGTCATGGAGCACGCGCTCGCGCTGCTGTTGTGCACGGCCTCGCTCTTCCCTCGTGAGCACCTCGCCGTCGCTGCTGGCAGCTGTGGTGCTCGACAGCCGCTTGGTCTTGACGGCCTCGAGGGCTTCGTCCTCCTCTTCCGAGTCGTCCTCTGCCTGCTCCATGGTCTCCATGGTGTCGAACAGTTGATTCTCGTCCTCGATGGTCTTAACGCGATCGGCGAGCGCGGGCTCGTCGTCCCGAACGCGCGTAGCGAGCACCGTCATGGGTGCTGGGGTTTTCTCTCTCTTTTTGTCGCTTCTTCCAACCGCTTGCTTCGAGCTAGGGTAAATGCGAGAGTGTGAGCGATGCAGCGATGTTTGCGCTGCAGTTCAAGGTGATATTGACAGGCTGTTGGAGAGGTCAGAAGTCGATACAAAAGTGCTTTTGGAGGGACTTCGATTGCATGCTGGACGGTAGGTTCGAAGGCTAACCAATTTATGGGAAAGTGTCGTGTTGGCCTAATCATGCGCTATAGCCGGGGCGTGCGATGCTGCCGTTCAAGAAGACCCATTTCGAGGCACGCAGCGCACCATGACCGCCATTGAACCGACCCAGCCAGCGCCGCGGATCGAATGTTCGCGATCGATGGCAGCAGTCGGAAGGTCGAAGACGACGGACCAAGCATGGGTTTCTTCCCCATGAGTTGGTTTCAGATGGCGCTGGAAAGCCAACAGAAGCGCTACTAACAGCAAGTTTGTGTGACTTGGACTATGTGGGGCTGACTGAGGATGAGCTGCTGTTGACTCTGTCGCACACAAATTCTACGGCCGCAGTGAATCCGTTCATATTGCCCAAAAGAGATCGGCAACTGTGCTGTTTGTCGATGTGCCCATTTAATGAGCCCCTCGGATTAAGTGCATTAATTTTGGTGCGGCAGACGGGGCACCGATTGTGCCAGTGAAAATGCCGCTTCCTCCCGGCGATACATACATGTATGGGTGTGCGGCTCTTAGCTAACGGACGCGCTGAGCGACTGCCACTTCGATTCTCTCCGTCGCACACATGACGTTACAAGTAGAGAGACCGTGAATGAGTTCATGTCACCTGCGAGACCGTTGACCACGTGGCTGCGTTCCGGCCTCGATGGCTTGATCCGGGGGCTGCGTTCCAGCCTCGATGGCTTGATCCGGGACACGTGGGCAGAGCGCGATGAGTGGCGGCGGCGAAGACGACCGTCGCAGGCATTTCCCGCGATGGCTCGCAATACAGAGCCTACAAAGTGCCGTCAACGAGCACTTCAGCGAAGGGTGGGCGTCAGCAAAACGGGCCGTCTCATGGCCGGTCACCTGGCATGACATGCTCGGTGCAAGCTGCAGCATTTCGATTTACGGTCTCTATTATCACGTTTTACTCGTTCCACCACGCTCAACACACATCAGCGTCCTCGGGTCGACACCGGAAGCCCTGCACAATCTCCAGGTCGTGCAGCGCGCGGCGCTCGGGCGGCGGGAAGAACCACGACACGCACACGCCGTCCGTCCCGCAGATCACACTCAGATGCCGCTCTAGCGGCGACATGGATTTGTCTCCGCCGCGACGTGCCGCGAGCTGGTCGGCAATGAGCGTGTACAGCGGGTCCTGATAAATATTGAACAGCTCCATGGCGAGCATGAGCGAGCAGAAGAGCCCAAACACGGCCGCGGCCGCGAGGATCCAGCCGCCCAGCTTGCCCGGGAACTGGTCGTTCTGCAGCCCGCACGAGTATTTGCCGCGCGAGCACGTGGCGTACTGTATTAGTACCAGCAGCGCCGCCTGCACGCTCGTCACCGTCACGTACAGCAGCAGCAGCAAGAACGCCTTCTGGTTGCCGATACCGATGCAATTGTTCACCCACGGACTAACAGCCAGCAACACTTTCGTCAGTCCAGCACGAAGCAAGCCCCCCCCCCCTCAGAGCCTTACCAGTGATGGTCTTGCAGCACGATGCACCGTTCACAAGTGTGGCAGTGCGTCGCTCTGTCACATCACGAAAGTCTGTCAGCTTAGCTCCGCCCTCTTCATACCAGCCATACGCACCTTGACGGGCGGTAGATCTCGCACTCGTCGCAGTAGATGAACAGTGATCCGTCGTCCTCGCACTCCTCGAACTCGTTGAGCGGCATCTCCTCCTCCACCTCGTCCACGTCCTCCTCCCCTTCTTCTCCAGCGGGTGGCAAACCTTTGAGCTTGAACGGTACCGTGCCTGGATTGCTGGTGAGCACGACCGTGTGGCTCCAGAGGCACATGAAGAAGAGCCCCGAGAACCAGATCCCCTCGGTGATCCCCATGGGGGACAATAGCCCCACCCACTGCGAGATGGAGACCAACACAGCCAGCAGAAGACCCAACACCAACATCGAGGCGAACAAGGCGATCACGATGCCTGCTGGATCCCACACGAACCACCGAGGGCCCGCTCGGCCACTTCGTCGCGACATGAGGAAGGTTGGGATTTGGTAAAACTGTATAAAGGAAACGCTTTGTGGAACAGGTAGGAGTATATACAAGAGACAGCACATTAAACACATGAAGCTGTGAATTGCATAAAAGCTTCTATTAAAAGCATGCTGAGGGTTGCACCCCAGAACCCCACATAAGAAAATAATAGCTACTGGACAGGGCAACGGGAACTCGTGGCTGGACCCGCCCACGCAAATATCACGCAGCCCTGCTTCGCGGGCACCCCGCTTGGGTTTGCTGCTTCACTACCGTCTTCTATTAAGAGCGAAATTTTCACCATCGTTGTGGAATTCACGGATCTGGGGTGTTTTTTAAAACACCCCGGTCATCTTTTGAGTCAGTTTTGGCTTCAAACGCCAAACCCAACTGGCTTTCGTCCCCCCAGAGCCGACACACGACGGCACCGACGTTTGTTGTGCACACATCACAACGTGACCAGCTTACATCTCGATCCGCTGGCCAGGCCTCCAAGACAGCGCAGGCAGGGCAGGACTCCAACTGCCTCCAGTAAACCTGTGGATGAGGTTGCGCTAGTCGTAAGTCGCCTGAAACGCTTGTGCTCCTCGCCTGTCGCATGGCCTCTTTCCAGTCCTCGGGCGTGTGGCTCAAGAGCTGCTCGTCGCTGTCCATGTCCATGTCGTTGTCGCCCGACGCTCCATCATTCAGTCTGGACTCGCCGCCCCCGGAGCTTCGAGGCGATGCATTGGTGCTGCTGCCGCCTGAGCCCTTCGTCCAGCGCGAGCGCCGCGAGTACGGCTTCTACGGACTTCAGCCGGACGGCGCACTGCGGCCGGGCGGCTCCGTGTCCTTGCGGAGACGACGGACAATTGGCTTGCTGGCCAATTACGCAGCAATTGGCGCACTCTACGGCGGGTTGAACAGTGCAGTGGTGCCCTTTTTGAGCAGCTACTTGCGGCTAGAGCAGTACCAGGTGCGCGCGGCGTCGATGGTGTTGAATACGGCGTGGAATTTCAAGGCGTTTGGAGGGTTGCTGACGGACAGTTTGCGGGTCTGCGGCTACAGGAGGAAACCGTACTTGATCTTTGGGTGGACGCTGTGTTTCGTGAGCTTGCTGTACCTTGGCGTCTCTGGAATGCCCCCTAGTGGAGAAGCTAACGCGGCCTGGAGATACGTGCTGTTCATGACGCTGGGTACGGTTGGATACTTTCTCGCGAACGTGGCGGCGGACGCTATTGTGGTGGAGATTGCGCAGCGGGAGCCCTTGCCGACGCGAGGACACACGCAGGTGTGCATCTACACTGCGAGGATGGTGGGCCTGATCGTCATGACCTTGTTCGTCACAGGGACGCTCAACAGCTCGGAGTATGGAGGCAGCTTCTCGTCGTCGCTGACGTTAACCCAAGTCATGTTGGTATTGGCAGCGTGCGCAGTGGTTCCGCTAGTGGGTTCCATTTGGTTCCTTCACGAAGACCCGTGCGCTCAAACGATGCCGATCTTCGCCCTTTCCGATGGGGTTTCCTGTCCCGCAGGCTCACAACGTCGAGCCGACATGATGACGCTCGACGCGCCGCTGGACTTTCGAGAGCGCTGCCAGCTCATTTGGAGACTGATGCAGAGTCGCGCGATGTGGCAGCTCCTCATGTTCGAGCTCGTCGCCAGCTTTTGCTTGGCGATGGACTCGAACGCGGCCTCTGCGATTGAAGCGAACTGGGTCGATGTGGACATCTGGCCAAAAGCAGTCGCCGTTGCTGTGTGGTGTGTGGCCTTTATTGGGGGATTGTTAGCGACTCAGCGCTACTTCCTGCGCGGGGAATGGGGCCATCTCTTCTGCGTTACGACCGTTTGGACGGTAGGAGTCGACGTGATCGTTGTGGCGTGTACGGCCTTCAACGTTGTGCGAACTCGGAGCTTCTGGCTGTACATGCAGGTGCTCGCGGCTCCGGCCGTGGCGCTGCGCTTCCTGGTCCTCTTGCTCCCGATAGTGGAGTTGGCCCCACGTGGGATCGAGGGCACCACGTACGGTCTGGTGATCACGTTCCGCAACATGGCGATCCCGTTGGGCACGACGGCGTACAAGGCCATCGACGCGTACTTCGCCATCTCGGACGAGGACTTGCACCGTGACTCAGATTCCACCCGCATGCAAGTTAACTACACGTATCTGATCGCGTGGGCATTCCAGCTCTTCAGTCTCGCGTTCGTCGGGTTGCTGCCCCGCCAAAAGCTCGAGGTGCAGCAACTGCGGTACTACGGAGGCTACAGCAGTTCCGGCGGATGGCTTGTGGTCGTGGTGCTGTGCAGCGTCCTCATCTACGTGACGACCGCGAATGTATTGTCGCTATTCGCAAGTACAGCCTGTCTTCGTGTCGCTGGCGGATCAGGATGCGGAAACTGAAATTTAGTTTCGAAAGTTATGATAGAAAATAGAAACCTTTTTATTACTTTAATCAAAACACGCTCGTTAGACCGTGGTGAGTGCTGTGTCTTGCTGAAAGAGGCAACATAAGAGAGGATGCAAGGTAGTTATGGTGGTTGTAGTTCTATCGGCAGTGGAGGAGCTGCTGCTGATAGGTCAAGTCTGTGGACTCTGGCTCTAGTGAGGCGAGGCTTTCAATGGCTGTAGGTGAGAGCACTGGTGGGAGGAGTGAAGGCAACGGGAGCTGGAGAGGATGAGGGTTTGAAAGTCGAAGACGCCTACACGGCGATGCAGAGTCCGCTGGACCACGTTGGGTGGCTCTCGCTGTTCTCGTACGACTGGAATTCCCCATTCATCGCGCTGGGGAAGAAGCGCCAACTCGAGGTGACCGAACCTCCCACTGAGCGCCGGCGTCTGCGTCACAGCTGGTTGATCTTTCACTCCTTTCTCTGATTCCTCGTTAAGTTCATTCCTTCCTGACAGCCTGGTCAGCTTGAGGTACTATCCTCACAGGTATCTCCGCTTGGAGAGCTTTCCATTAAGGTCATCAAACGGCTGGGAGGGGTTCGCGTCTTCAAAGCGTTGTAAGTATCTTGCTCGACGATGGATCCTTCATCCATGACGATCATTTGTGCATCGGTTGGAAAAAGTGGTAACAGATGAAGCGACTGCGTCACGATAACCACAGCGCCGTCCTCGGGGAAGATACTGGAGCCTGCCATGAAGCACTTCGTGATGAAACTGAGCGCGCCATTTCAGGGGCTATCGCGACGTCCACGGTACTGACGGTGGCTCGACTATCATGCGCTGCGATCATGCGTTGTTGCTCGACAACGGTCGGATCGTTGAGAGTGACAACCCAAAAGAGTTGGCGCCGAGCTCTCAGTCATTATTCTACCGCTTGGCGAATTCCTCCGTGGACCAGAAGCAATTGCTGTGAAAGTAACTTCGTATCCGCTTCCGCAAAATGTTCATGTTCGAGTTCTGTTCCTTCTAGCCCAAAGATTTTGACGAGGTTTTCTTGTCCTCTTTAGCAAGCTTTCCATCAGCTTTCTCAGTCTTCGCACGCTTCAGCAATGACTTCTTTGTGGGCGAATCCTTGGCTGGCCCATCTGGAGGAGACCCTGGAGAGTTGTCCTTGGACTCTGTAGTTGCTGATTCCAGTGCAGCGACAGTGTCTGCATTCGCATCAGCGCTTGCTGCAGCATCCTTAGCCAGTTCTTTGACAGGCTTCTTTGGTAGGTCCTTAAAGACTTTGATCTTGTACCGAACGATCCCTCGGATGAGGTCGTCGACAAACTTGGGCAGCCACAAGGAATCCTGGT
>AWVW02032910.1:0-18260 GCA_000500225.2 Phytophthora pinifolia
ATGGATTACATATTTTTTCTTACTTTTCGTCCTGCCCAGCATCAAAACGCTGCTCGGGGTACAGGAAAGGTGTGTGTGATGTGCTGGTTGGTGGTGACGTTGCGTGCCAAGCCTTCGATCGTCCTGTCACTCCGTCGGTCCGTCCTAGCCTTGGAATTCGGAATCGCTGTCGCTCTCAACGCTAGACGGATACTGCGGGACGTGAACAACGGGGGCAGCAGCGGCCGTCGCCACTGCGGGTGCAGCATCGACGACAGGCTCAGCTTCCACTTTCTCCTCGGCGACGGACGCAAGCGGTCTCTCTTCCTCGTCCGCACCGACAGCCTCCTCCACAGCCACACTCCCCAACGCCGACTTCTCGTCGGCGTCCGCATGCTGGTTTTCCTGCGCAGGGGCGATCGCAGCTTCGACGACAGCGACACTCTCAGCCACGGCTTCAACGGCGGCGACGATGGGGGTCTCTTGCGGTGGCGGAGCCGGCGGACCATCACTCGCGTTGCCATCGCTTTCCGTCTCGGGATCCTGCCGAGGCGGAGCTTCCTGCAGCTGCTGGACGATGCTCTTCGTGCTGGACTTGAGCACCTTCCGAATGGCGTTGAGGACCTGCTTGCCGTCCACGGCTGTCTCCTCTTCAAACAGGTCCTGGAAGCGAAAGAACATCTCGTTCACGGACTCCTTGAAGAGGCCCACCAGTCTCTCCCGCTCTTCGACGCCTCCGCCAGTGTGCGCAGCCACAGCAAGCATGTCCTGCGCCTCGCGCTTGATGGCTTCCGCGGCAGCCAACGCCCGCTCGGCCGCCTGCTCCCGCTCCTCGAAGCCCTTCTTCAGGCCACGAGGACTTGATCCAGGCGAGGCCAAGCGGCCAGTCTGCTGCACCAACTCGAACTTGTCCTGCTCCAGAACCTTCACCTGTTGCTGCAGCATCTCCATCTGCTCAACCAATAGGCGCTTCTCTTCAGCGGCGAGTGCATTATCAGCCTCGACAGGCGTCTCCGGAGCTGCCAACTTGGCCTCAAGCTGCGTCTCCAGCTCATGAACGCGTGCCGAGGACGCGTGCAGTCTGCCAGCCAGGTCCTGGTTCACTTGCTGCAGCTGCGCCACCTTCTCAAGCTGCTGCTGGACATCTCGCTGTTTGCTCTCGCTCTGGGCTGCAAGATGCTGCGCCTGCTCCTCCGCTTGAGCCTGCAGCCGCATTCTATCGTCGTGGACCTTCTGCAGTTGCGTCTGAAGGGAGCGCACCTGCTGCTCCAGTTGAGCCGTGGCGGTGGACAGCTCGGACGTTTGAACCTGCATGGCCACCTCGTGCTGCTTCTTCGTGAGCGCCAGCTCCTGCTCCGCCAGAGAGCGAGCCTGCGTTTCCTTGGCGAGCAGCTTCTCCGCTCGTGAGCGGCTCTCCCGCTCAAACGTCAGGGCCTGCTTGTGTTCCTCGGTCTCGTTCCGGGCTCCTTGTTGCTGCTGGAGCTGGTAGTAGGCTGTCAGCAGCTGCTGGTACTCGCCATGCAAGCGGTTCGTCTGCGTCACCGCGGCGTCCCGAGCGCTGGCGAGGGAGCTCAGCTCCGACGTGACGTTCAGCTGGGCGCTAGCAGCCGACTGATACCGTTCCTGTAGCGACCGCTTCTCGTCCTGCAGTCTCTGGTTCTGCTCGAGAAGCTCCTCGCACCGCTTCTCGTACGACGACTGCTGCTGGTGCTGCGAGTTGATCTGCGTCAAAAGCCTGTCGTTCTCGCTCGCCAGTCTCTCCACCCCGCGAATGACCGCACTCACATCACTCGGGCCAGCCCCCACACCGGAACTAGAGCTCGACGACGCGCCTGGCGCCATGCGGATCAGATAATCCACCTTGGCGTTGAGCTCCGACAGCATCGCATCCGTGGGGCGTCCCCCACCGAAAGAGTTGCTGGTAAAGACCGCAGACGAGCTTGGGAAGTTGGTGTGAAAGCCGCCCCCCATTCCACCGAAGCCAAAGCCGCCACCACCGGCTCCGGTGACACCCATCCGTTCGCGTTCAAGCGCGTGAGCCTGGAGCTCCAACTGCTGCTCGCGCTGCAGTAACCGCAGCTGCTTGAGCTCCATCTCGTTCTTGGCGGCAGCGCTGCTCAAGTCTTCTTCGTAAGGTACAAGGTCTCCATTCCTCGTAGCAGGATTTCTCTCGTGAGGATTCTGCGCGCTGTTGGAACGGGACGATGTACCAGCCGAGCCCGTGCTGTTGCTGGTCGAGCTGGGACTTGACTGCCGCCGAGACGCCTTCCTCTGTCTCGGTTCGGGCTCGGATGCCGCAGCCGCGTTGACCGCCGGCACCGACTTCCGCTGGCTAGCTCCATGTCCCCCCGTCTTGGTCTTCAGCAGCTCAATCTCCAGCAGATACCAATCCTGACCGTTAGTTTTCCCCGGCGGAGCCAGTACGATGCGTTTGCCCCCCTTCTTCATGCCCACAATGCCCTCTTCCAGTGCCTTGATCCGCTCGCCACCTTCTCCGAGCCGAATCTTGCGCAGGTCGCCCTCACTCGCCTTCTCGAAGGGCGCGTACTTCGCGACGACATCGGCTGGCGCGGCGTTGGCGTTGCCCACGACTCGCCAGGCGTTGAAGGCCACGGCGACCGTGTCTCCGGTGGCCACTTGCTGGTTCTCGGGCTTGACGAACACCAGGTCGTCCTGAATCAAGGCGCTGGGGTTGGTCTTGGTCACCGTCTTCTCATTGCCCCAGATCTCCACGTGGATCTTGGTCAGGAAGACCTGGCGCATGAACTCAGCCACTTGAGCGTCACTGGCGAACTTGACGGACCAGTTGGCGCCCTGTTCGTCGTAGAAGTTGACGTAGCTCTTGGCCTGCAGCGTTGGCTTGAAGGCCCCGAGCTTGATGGGCACAGCGCACAAATGCTGCTTGGCGGCGTTGTAGAAGAGCAGGTTGTACGTCGTCTCGGCCCCCACGATGACGCAGCCCACTGCCGCCTTGCCGCCAGCGGCAGGGCCTCCCTGCTGCACATACTTGCGTGCCGAGGTGTCGTATTGATACAGAGACACCATAGTGGAGTACACGACGGCCGAGGCCGCCGCGATTGAGGCTGTTGGAGCCGGCGCTTGCTGCTGTTGCTTGTGCGAAGGCTCGCGTGGCGCAGTGTAACGCAGCGCGTCGTTGCCGCCGCCGGAAGCCGAGGCTTCTTGGAAGATGCCGGTAAGGCGTGTGCTTGGGTTGGACGTCATTTAAGAGGCTGATACGCAGCGGTGAGAAACGAAACGAGGCTGGTTGGAAGAGCAAGACGAGGGGGAACAAGATGAAGCTATAGGGAGCGAGCTATCCACGTCAGGGGATGCACCGCGAGGCGAGAGATGACAGCTCTTCTTCCGGTGTTGACGCCACGATGCAACCCGAAAAGTGGCGTGTCACACGTAAAGGAACGCTGATTGGATTAAAGTCGGTGGCAATTGAAGTGGTTGCAAGGCGTTAGATCTCCAGCAGCTAAGCCCAGTATCGACCTAATAGTGTACTTACATGTCAAAACCAACCTTCTCAGCATTAGAAATTGAAACTAAATCATGTATGAAGCAAGACTTGAGGGCAGCAATGCTACTGCCCATAGTAAACAGTTGGAGTCGTTTGTGACGTCTTGGTTTGGATGCTTTTCGTTTCACAGTTTTACTATATAGGGATTATACTGCAGCAAGTTTTTTGGGCAGTACAGTAAAGGACATAATAGTTTAACACATATGTTGAAAGCTGCTTCCATCTACCTGAACTGCGGGGCCGATCACTCTCAGTATTGACCTGCCACCTTCATCATCCATTTTTGATATACTGGTAGCACTTGTTGGTCACAGCAACCTGATCAGAAAGAGCCCATGCCGACCATAGCCAGCTTCGGGCAAGTGATGACAGAGAGCACACGAGCGCCCAGCAACCTGCCAGGGGAAGACATGCGTGAGTGGCTGTTCCAGATCGAGAACGTGCCGCATCAACGGTATCCTACAACCAAGCGACTACTGGGAATCACCGGGTCGGCCATGGAGAATATAACGGGTCACAACCAAATGTGTCCGTTGTTACATGGGGAGTGACGTGGCGTCCTCCCATTGGACGATTTCCCGAGGGAAATCAGGAGGCACGGTGGTCTCCGTCTCCGTCACGATGACAAACGACGTGGGACTCGTTGTGGCCTGGACGACCCGGGTCAAACCGCGGTTTGCGGGTTAGCCCACCTGGGACGGGGAGAAGCCCAGAATCCCTCTCCTCGCAGACAAGCCCTTCTGGCATCATTGGGAGGACTGTGCCAGCTCGTCAAGGAGCTGGAAGATGACGCGATAGGCAGGAGG
The DNA here is from genome assembly GCA_000500225.2 of Phytophthora pinifolia. Taxonomy (NCBI): domain Eukaryota; phylum Oomycota; class Peronosporomycetes; order Peronosporales; family Peronosporaceae; genus Phytophthora; species Phytophthora pinifolia. Next base: position 4,309 of record AWVW02032910.1, read on the forward strand.
ATGGCGGGATGGGTGGCGCTCCGGCGAGGAATCGCCTACGGTGGCTCGGTCCCCGCTCGGGACTGGAAGGGGTGAGGGCGACGCGCGTGAGGAGCAAGATGGTATGCGGCTGTGGATAATGGAAGGTTCAGACTCAGTGGAAGGTAAGGAGCACGGTCGGCGGTCGACCGTGCCGAACAACGAAGCAGTCAGTCGTGAATTTACCCGGCAACAAGCAAGTAAATAGCCTTTACATTTTGTTGTATTGGCTGTTAGACGGCTTAAGTTATTTCTCTAGTACTCACCCTGTCCATCCGACGCCTGTCCGTCCCTTATCGGAACGGTTCGCGACACGTGGTGGAGAAGCAGGGTACGGACTTCCGTCGTGAAGGAGTTCGAGTACGGAGAAGCGTGCGGAGCACGTCTGGCTTTGGCATCGGTAGGAATTCGTCAACCGCACCAGGGATCGACCGCGTGAAGGATCGCCAAGGAAAGGTCGGCAGTCTGAGCCAAGGAGACGTGGAGTGTGTACGTTGACAAGGAGCTTGCGTGGGACAGAAAACTGATTTCAAGCGCCCGGGGGGAATGGACGACAGTGGGGAAGAGCGTTGTGGAGACGTGTATGAAGGTGAACGTCGTGGAGACGTGCGTGGAGGTGAGCGTCGTGGAGATGCGTACGGAGGAGTGCGCAGAGGGAGCGTCGAAGAAGAAGATCGGACGGACCGGACGGTGAGCGTCCTTGTCGAAGATCTGAAGGGACATACGTCCGGAGGACGTCCGTCGGCGGCGACTTCGGCCGGTCGAGGAACGCTTTCGGGGGGCATGATGAGGGCCGTTTGGGTCGACACCTCCGGCCCCCGAGGTGAGGGCAAACGGGATCAAGACGGAGCCGATGACCTGGCTGCCGATGCCGCTGGCGCCGGTTTCGCTGACTGTGACCCGCAATGTGCCGACTTCGGTGGCGACGATCCAAGCGGCTGCAGGCCCCTGGATCAAGACCAATCTCCCCGGAGAAGTGGTTCGAGGCGATGGACCAGTTGTGGTACCGAGCCTCCCAAGTGCGGTGACAGGATCATTGCTGCGACCGTCCCAGGCTCTTTTGGATATGTACGAAGCATTGATGGCCGCAGGCTATGCGCGTATCAACCTTACTCCGGTTGTTCCAGGAGCGATGGCTGCTCCGAAGAGGAGCCCGAGCGGGTACATTGCGCAGTACACAGGCCAAGAAGTTCGCGGGCAGAGCCGACCCCGTTTGATTGGCACTTAAGGCAGATGGCCGGTTTGAGCTTTGCTGCGAACCGTGCCTCGGTAGACGAGTACCGGCGACCGACTGTAGTGAGACAGGTGCCGCTGTCGGTTGGCTATTCTGATGAAAATCGCACGGGTGGGAACGACTCGGAGATGGCGAACGCCACGATGCAGACGTTTCGTGAGTTCATGGATATTCAACGAAAGCGGCAGGCCCAACCAATGCGATCCCAACGTCATGTACACCGGAACTGGGATACGTGACGACCGGACCGACGTCCAGGTCTCAACAAGGGAACGGTCAGCCGTTCCGGGACATCTTAGTAGTGGCATACAGCCCCACTCAGGAAGGGATATCCGTGTGCAAATGGAGGGACACGGTCGTGTTACTTGCTGGCGCGCTACTATGTATTGCAGACGGTGTGGTTTAATGGGGCACATCCCCATCGAGTGCGACGGCGGTAAGCAAGACTGTCGCCTGGTTGACAACCGTGCGGACGGATCAGGATAACGGATTGCCGACTTTGGTGTTGGTGAAGCGTACCGTGGAAGCTCCCGGAGACCGTCTCGGTGGAACTCGCAAGCAAGCGTCCTCCAAGTGTCCAAAAAAGAATGTGAAAATTTACAGCTATAAAAGCCGACACTCAGTTTTCACACTGATTAGAGCAGGTACTACACTTGATCTTAGCCAAAAGGCCGAGCGTACTGGATGTTGCACCGGCGCGAAAGCGCGAAGACATGGCGAGTGCTGTGGGCCGACCAGATATCGACAATATGAAGATGTCGCCTCTGGACAAGCAAAGGAAACCAGCCATGCTGGGACGAATGTTGAGCCGGCGGACGATGACATGGGACCGGTCGTGACGGTTGTCCCGGAAGTGTTGAATCCAGTGTTGGTTTGTCGCTTGTGGTTGATGAAGTGAGTAGATTAGAAACCTTTAAGCCTGCCCTTCATGTGTTCCTACCCATCTACTCCCTGTTGTCTTCCTTGTGTTAACCTGTCCTTCATGTGTTCCTACCCATCCACTCCCTGTTGCCTTCCTTGTCGTGTTCTTGGCGGTGCTTGTGTGAGCATCACCATCTCCGCTCCCCAACCACTCGATCTCGTTAGCCAATCACCGTGGCTGAACCGCGCAAGAGCGGTGCGCTTCAACACCCAGTTCCGCCCGAGATGAAGACGGAAAATTCGGGAACTGTCACGGTTGTCATGACGGCTCCTCACGAGAAAGGAGGGAAGCCGTACGAGCATGACGAAGAAGGCAGGGCTCCTCCGCTGTACCAAGTGATGAGGTCGTCACCGCTGAAAGGCATTCTGAAGAAACAGGATGATTCCAAGAAGGAATGGGTCGCCTGGATAGTTGATGGCGACGACCTTGACGGCGATGGCGTTGATATTGGTGATAGTGCTTTCTTGGAATGGACGGCCCTAACGGTGAGTCCTTCGCTCAGCGACCAGAATCTGATACGGTTGACAGTGAATTGCCCAAGGACAAACGATGCACGGTTGATGATGAAACCGAGATAACTGGAGATCCGGATGTTCGCCAAGCTAAAGCGAGGACCGACGGATGCAAGTGACAAGGACACGCGGCTGGCAGGTCTGAACCGTTCTGTAAAACCAGAGTGTGACAAGGAGTTGGGGAAGCGTCTGCATTTTTCGGATGATATAGAACTACTGAAGCCGGGTGGGACGGAAGCCGAGTCACGCAGAGAACCGTATTCGGAAGACATATTTCGGTTACTGGAACGGATGGGTCCTGGACCCGCCGGTGGCACGGACTCGCCTGAGAACGGGCGAGAGGGGCGCGAAGTAGTGTTAGGTGCTGCAGAGCGAGCCGACATCGCCTTGCAGTCGGGGAGCGTCCCTGTCCCGAGAGTGAACGGACTGATGAAGCCGGTCGCCGAAGCGGGACCGGGGAATCGAGCCAGGACGGTCAAGGCGGAGCGACCGGAGGTTCCACCAGACAAGACTGTAAAAGCGGGCTTTTCGGACTTCAAGTCAACGGTCGAGCGGAAGACGCCGTATCATGTGACTAGGGACTCGGTCTCATCTGTGCGGCTTTCGTGGAACCGTGCCTGGAGAAACGTCATGATGACTTGCTTGCTGTTGTACGTGCTGATGTACAAGGCATTCTACGTGAGCATCTGTCGCTATGAATTTGCTGAGTGGTCTTGCCAAGGTTGTCCCGGAAGAATGGCGCTTCTAGTGGCTTTGAACTACTGTTTTTCGTTGGAAGACGGTGTCACGGTCGACCGTGATCTGCGACTTCCTACCTGTGCTTTGATAACCGTGGATGTGCTCCATCGTCTACACCGCTGCTGCGTGCAGCAGCCGACGGTTGCGAGCCTGTACAGTTCGCTGATGGGCGGTTCGCTGCGTGGTCGCGCGACTTTGAGGAACATGTCCAAGCAGAGAGACTCAAGGAGACGCTTGGGCGGTGAGACGGTTGTGATACTGGTGTTCCTCGCTTCCGGCTACTTACGGCTCAAGTAGAGACATAATTTGTCCGAAGGCTGGAGCAACGACTTCAGCGTTCTTACCTGTCGACACTCCGATCGAGGTCCCCGATAACGCGACATTTCGGCAACTTCAGCACATTGATCAACTATCGCAGGAGATGCAGACCAATCAGCAAGAGAGCCAAGCACCGCTGATGCACATTTTGGGTTTCTTCGGGTCCAAGTTCTAGGTGCTGTGCTCCAAGTCCAAGTTCATGTTGGATATCTTCGCAATTTACTCGGTTTGCCGGCTTACAGCCCCAACGTGATTTTCTTGCGCTGGACGAGGAAAATTACAACAACCGCATCACGAAAGCTTGGGACCTCGCTCGACTTTGGCAGTCTGACTTTGTTTTAAAACTATTGGTGTGGCATCCGATTTTCGCGCCAATTCAATCCCACGACAGCGAACCGGATTCGATGTACTTTGTACTCGACAAAATGACGAAGTTGGAATGAACTTGTTGGCTATCAAGGCAGCAAACTTAGCATTAAGATCCATGCTTTTCAATGATGTTATTTTTTATTTCTTTGGTAATCAAACGCTCTGTCGTTGTTCGTCAATGTGGTCGATGTCTTCCATGTCGAAGGCCGGCCAAAATCCACTGTATCACGACAGTACCATGAATGAGCTCTTGAAATTCCTTGTAGATGTGAATTTTGGCGTTGTCCATTACGGCAATTGATCTTGGATGTGGCCATGGGTTCAGGAAGGGAAGACTTTTGGTCTTGAACGTATCGTGGAAGGTCTGCCTTGTGAAAGTAGCCTCGCGTGTTGCCACATTGCTAGCTTAGCGCAACATTCAAAGTCGTACGGTGTCCCAGCTCTACATGGCACATGTCAACAGGGCATTTCGTGAAAATCCACTGGCAGTCGTAGGTGTAGACCAGAGTGACGAACCTGGGGAGTACTGTGAACAAACTTACTTGGTGGTCATACAGGGGCTTACCAACCGAGGGACACCAGCTAAGGGTCAAAGCTCCCAACGAGACAAACTCATACAGGGGCTTACCAACCGGCGGACACCAGCTAAGGGTCAAAGCTTCCAACGAGACAAACTTACTTGGTGGTCATACAGGGGCTTACCAACCGACGGAAACCAGCCACGGGTCAAAGTTCCCAACGGGGCATAGCTCCAGTGGCGCGAACCCTGCCACAAGCAGCGTGAATGAAAGAAAAGAGAGCGAGATAGAGAAGGCAGCAGCAGAGGAAGAGCGAGAGCGAGAGAAGCGAGAAGCGAGGCAAACAGGAGCAGCAGCTGTGAGAGCACACGTGTATTGAGCCAGCAGCAGGAGCCATGATGGTGGAGACTAGATCACGGCAGCGATCGACCACTCCCTCGGGACGAGCACGGTCTCCGCATGCGTCGGCGAGACCGAAGAGAAACATAACACCACGGACACGGCTCCACCTGGACACCGGCGATGGTAACCAGGGAGGAGAGACCGTCGCGGTCCGCAGCCGCGTCACTATCGCACCGGTGAGCGATCACGACACGGACTTTGGCAGCGACGGCGAGGATGACGAAAAACACGCCGACAACAAACAGGCACAGCCGCCCCAGCTCTGGCAGCGGCAGCTGCGGCAACGGTCGTGGTGGTGGTCAGGGCAGCGGAGGCAGCAGAGAGGCCCCCCCGGCAGCAATCGGTCGACGGAGCGCAGCAACGATGACGAACGAAGACGAAGAAGATCTTGAGCTGACTGACTGGTGGGACTCGTTGACGACGAGCCAACGCCGAGCGATGATGAGGCGCTCCAGCACTTCAGCGCCAGCACCTGCAGGACTGGTCCCATCCGCTTGGGAAGCTCCACCCGACGCCCCGAGGAGGAACAAGATGAAAAAGCTGCGCGTCGACGAAGTCCGGCGAGTCAGTGGAGGAGTGGCTGGCCACGATACCGCGGGAGGTCGAGCTGCAGCGAGGACTGGGAAGAGAGACGTGGAGCCCCGAGGCGCTGTATTTCAGCGCCTCGTCGCACCTCAAGGACGCGGCGAGTAGGTGGTTGTTCACGCTGGAGGAGACCATGACGATGGCCGATCGCAACTTGAACTTCCTTGTGCGCAAGATAAGCAAAAAGTACGAGAGCAGGGACGACATGTTCACGCTCCAGCAGAAGCTGGCGGCGCGAGTCCAGCAACCGGCGGAGAAACTGGCCGAATACGTGGACGCCTTGACCAACATCGCCTTCGGCAAGCGCGCGCCTGGTGTCGGCATTCATCAGCGGCAGTAACAGAGAGAAACAGCCGAACAAGTGAGAGCGCACAAAGCTGACACGCTGAAGGATGCGCTGCAGTTCGCCGAGGACTTGTGTGGCCCGGACGGCATTGGGCACAAGGTCACCGACTGTCGAGTCGCCAAGCGGCGCTACCGCGAGCCCGGTGCCGAAGATGACGAGGATCAACCGGTGAAGAAGAAAAGCCCACAGGACACAGCTGATTCCCTGGACTGGAGGAAGCTGGGACTGGGCATTGGAGGAGAAGAGCCGCCCACGTAGGACACGGAAGGAAAAGCAGTGAGTGGACTGGGCAAGGCAGAGAAGAGAGACTTGATGTCACTGGCCGCTTTGCAGGCCATCATCCTGGGCTCCAGGTCGGGACGCGAAGACACTCAGCACGCTCGGCCAGCCAGCAGACAGCGACCGCCCGGGCACTACGTCGCGGCTCACCGGGTTGCTGCCGGACGAGTTCGTCGCAGAGCGTAGAAGACGGGGGTACAGAGCGCGCACCGGGTGTTACGTTCTGGGGTTCGAGGTTGAGTCATCGACCTGGCTCTCGAGGACGCGCCATACGTCGGTACAAGGGCCATGAGGTCCATATGCCGGCCCCCTACGACCCATCCAGTGGCTCAGCGAGCAACAACGATGACCAGACCACTTCTAAATTGGGTGTTTCCACTTTCTCCACTTTGAGACTGAAAGTGGCTGACAGAAAGTATCATACAAGTCACGTATGTTAAAGAGCTGCTAGGAGTGTGTATGAGCTGTTGGGAGGTACCTATATCCACTGCGTCGAGTGGAGAACACCTTCGAGCACGACCGCCGATTATGGCATGCATATTTTTAAGGATAGCGATGGCAAATAAATAATGTCGAGCGGCAAGGCAAACCTGGTGCATACATGATGGCATGTCCAGCTTGCAGTACATGAATTATGACATTATATTATGACAGCTATGAGCTACATTGCACTTGCCTAGGTACGTAGGCATCACAATAACTTCATTCTGGCGTAGGAGCCGTTGCGATCATTCCCGGGCGTTATGCGAGCAACGCTGAAGAAGCGTTCAACAACATTTGAGGTTGGTGGAATGCTGCGCAGCCTATCGTACTGCTGCAGGTTCCGAGCGTGACGATGGCGCTACTGGAGTCGCTCGACGAAGGAACCTTCATCTTCGCAATCGGTCTGGGCTGGGTTCGTGCTCACTGCGAGCGGCAGTAGCACAGCTTTCTCGGTCCGAGTAAGTATGCGTGTATTCCCGCGCATGACACGAACGCAACCGAAGTCAGGACTGTGAACGATATCTGCCATTGGTCCTGTCACACAGAGTATATTGTATTATCAAAACAATTGGTCCAACGCGGCAAAATGCTGCGTTCGACCACGAAAGGGCTAACTGAATTCGCAATCATACTCGCGTTTTTTCATGAACGTATTTTATCATTACTTCCTTGAATTCGAGTATCGTATAATATTGTGTTAAATTCACCTTCAGTAGATTCAGACATTCGTTTCATCAGCTATGTTGCGACAACTACGCATCGTAAATCGCAAAACGAATGATCAGTACATTTGCAATGTTTGTATCATCAACACCTTCGGTTCGCTCCATGTAGCAGTCATTATCATCGGTGTGCTCTTCACCGTACGAAGCTCATACTTCAGCATTTTCTGACTGGATGGATGTAGTTTCTCAATAGTTTCGGCACGTATTCCATCATATTATCAAATGATGAAAATTGTTTAGCGAAGTTGGTGTCGTTAGTATACATCTTGCTATAATACTTTTCTTGGGGCGACTTTTTGTATAGAATATTTCCAAACTGTGCTTGATAGGCTTTTATACCTCCTTCGCATTCGCCTACTTTATTTGTTCTTGGGTAATTTATGGGTCCGTTCTTTTTTTCAACTTTGATTGGTGCATGAAATCTGAGGCAATTGACCCGCTGCAGGAATATGACGAATGAAGTATGAAGCTGCCGCTCAGTCACTGGACCGCGGTCGTGTTGCGTTACAGCAGTGAGTCCACATCCGAGAACCGCGTGCTTCAGGTGCAATGCCAGCAACGCTGACCCTACTATTAGATGGCAGGGACGACGTCAAAAATCGTCGAGCTCTGTCCTTCTCGCCAAAATGCTGGTAATTGCTACACAATCCGATCGCAGTACTCTGGGCAGCAAGCGCGGCAAAGCAATCATGAGCATGATATCCCAGGGCGAATCACTGAGGTGGGGGCGACGTGCGAGTGTAGCCTTCGAAAAGATATGATTGTCAAAGTGTTCGGCGGACGTTCAGAGACGATTCGCCGCAGGCAACGCGTTCCGCGCGAATTGCAAAGGCACGCCTCAATCCCACGGTTTCCAATTGCAGCAAACCACGTGACGCAATAAGGTAGCTAGGACCCCTGATTGCCAGTGATCAACCAAGGCGACTCGAAGAACGAGCCGTGTTGGCCGTCTATCGCTCTTCAGGACGCTGAAGTTCTTCGATTTGGAGCTCTTTTCCGGTCAGACTGCAAACGTTCTATTTTGTTTTCGTCGCTTCTGATTAGGCACCTGATTAGAGGGCTATTTGATGGGTCCCACATCATTTACTTCATGTGCACCACGCGACCGATCCTTTTCTGGGCCTCCCGAAGCGTCGGAGAGCTGGAGCTGCTGCCTTGGTGCCGAGCCACTTGCGCTCTCACCGTCCCAGAAGCTCGCTATAACCGCCGGAAACCACCCAAAAGCGGAGTCGGCAAAGGTGCCACCAGCGATTGAGAGCCGCACTCCTTCCGCACGCTCCAGCTAACAAGTCCCCCAGTCCCTCCAGCGACATGTTCCGGAAGAAGACGCAGGGCCCCGTGGTCGACGACAAGGTGCGTCTCTCTTTAGTGACCAACTGGCAGCCCCAGCCCTCACTTCGTTCTTCTTGGTCGGGGCGTAAATTGCTTTCTGTGCATACGGTGGCTGACCCAGTATTGACCTGTTATGAACCCCAGACGGCTTCGGTAGACGCCATCTCGCCGGCAGTGCCGGTGGAGGCTCCTCGGGAGCGGCGTGTCTACTCGCTCGAGGACTTTGAGCTGCTGGCCACGCTAGGTACCGGCACTTTCGGCCGGGTGAGGCTGGTGCAGCTCAAAGGTGTGGGCAGTTTCCATGCTCTGAAAATCCTCAAGAAGAGTGAGATCCTGCGGCTACAGCAGCTGCACCACATCAAGTGCGAGGTCGAGATCTTGAGCAAGATCCAGCACCCTTTCATCGTCAACTATCTGGGCCACTTCCAGGACGAGAGGAGGCTCTATCTTGTGCTGGAGTACGTGCAAGGAGGAGAACTGTTCTCGTACTTACGACGGCAGGGACGATTCCCGGACCATGTAGCCTGCTACTACGCGGCGCAGCTCGTGCTGGCCATGGCCTACCTGCACGCCCAGCACATTATCTATCGGGACCTCAAGCCCGAGAACCTGCTCATCACGTCGGAAGGGTCTCTCAAGATCACAGATTTTGGGTTTGCCAAGATCGTGGAGGACAAGACGTGGACGCTCTGCGGCACGCCCGAGTACCTCGCGCCTGAGATCATCCAGAGCAAGGGCCATGGCAAGTCGGTGGACTGGTGGGCGCTCGGCGTCCTGATCTACGAGATGCTCGCCGGATACCCGCCCTTTTACGACGAAAACCCGTTCGGCATTTACCAGAAGATCCTGGACGGCAAGGTCGACTTCCCCAAACACATAGACTCCAAGGCCAAGGACCTCATCAAAAAGCTCCTGTCGCAGGACCGCACCAAGCGGCTCGGTACGCTCAAAACTTGCTGAAGCTGAAGTTACTGGTGACCGATCTAACGATTTTATTTTTTGTTTTTCAGGCTGCTTACGGGGCGGCTCGGAGGATGTGAAGAAGCATAAATATTTCGCCAAGGTGGACTGGGATACCGTACTCGCACGAACGGAAACGCCGCCGTACCTCCCGCCCGTCGGGGGCCCAGGCGACCACACGCACTTTGACGAGTACCCGGACTCGCCCATAGACGATTCGGTCGTGCTCTATGGCGAGGACAGGGCTGCCTTCGACGTGTTTGACCAATTTTAAAATTCAATGCGAGCAAATGCATTTCCATGTCTGTCGGAGTTTTGACTTGGTTGGCATCAACAAGAAGTTTGCAAAGGAGAAAGGTTTCGACGATGGCAGTGCTGATATACCGGGCACAAACTGAACGCAGCAGCACGAACTTCGAATCCGTTTAGACGGAGACCAGTCCCTTGTTTCATCAGATCTGTTTCAGTATTGGCGATGAAACCTGGCGTACTAAGCCAAACAAAGCTTGGTGTTACCAATTACTGCCTGTAACTAACTTTTGCTGCTCATTTCCAAAATTACTAAAATGGCTACATCCTGTGAGCATTCATCGTGTCAAGACTTAATTTATGCTGGCTTCTACTCGTGTTTGTTCGGACGGATTGCTCGCAGTAGTCGTGCTGCCTGTTCCTCTACAAAAGACGCGACGTCCGATGAAGCATCGACATCCGCGGCAGAATTGGAGACTTGGGCAGGGACGCGGTACACCGTAACGTCTCCAGTTGAGTCTCCAACCACAAGAACTGGAGCTTTCGGGGCAAACGCCACGGTAGTGCACTCCAGTGGCACCTCGACCATAGTCGTCATTGTTGTCGGGCCCGAGGGGGCTCGATACGTGTCGTCATCTTTGTCAGGCGCGCCTTTCGGCGTCATATCTCGAGAGCTTGGGTTCAAAGCATCCGGATCAGTGGTTGGAGGCACCGCAGTCGTGACGGCGACGTATCTCTTGGGGAAATGACGCACAACGGGGTCAAGCGTCGACTGAGCCAGGTCCCAAAGCTCAATTCGGCCATCTTCAGCCACAGCAGCAAAGACAGCAGCGTCGCTGGGACTCCAGGAAGCCCCCAATACGGCTTGTGCAAGATCGACCGAGTGGAACGTGAGAACGGCATCACCACGAGGATCAGCTTGGTGCCACAGCTTAAGACTCCAGTCGCCAGAGCACGAAAGGAAGAGGTCGCTGCAGAATGGAGATACTAGCAGCTGGTAGACCGGACCGGTATGACCCACGTACGTCTGCAGATACTGCTCGTTGTACGACACGGAGCACTTGTGCACGAGACCATCCTCGGTTCCCACGAAATACACCGCCGGGTCGCCTTGGTTGGCGAAAGCTAGACTTCGACCGCTAGCTTGTCGAGAAATCACACCGTCGCTGCCACCGCCGACGCCATTCGTTCCGGTTGCAGCTGTCCCGACACCTCCCAGCAGCGGGTTTGGCGCTCGCTTGAGCGTCATGAGATCGCTGTAGCTCAAGCCTTTCTTGAGGCTCCATTCCACGACGCGACCATCAGCTGAAACACTCACCACGCTCTCGCCTCCGCCTCGTGCTACCCAGCGGACTTGCCACACCGCATCGAGATGTTTGCCGCTCATACCAGAGCTTGTTGCGATCGGCACAGGAACGTGGTTTGCGGAAGAAGCCTCTTCCGCACCTAGAGGAGGAGGTGTCGCGCTTGCTGAGGCGGGGGTCGAGTCATCCTTCCGAGTGTCGTAGATGGACACGACACCGTCAGCAAAGCCGACCGCAAGGAGATACGGGTGTGCAGTACTGAAGTCGATGGACGTCGCGCCAACCGGGAGGTGGTAGATCCTCTCGGGGAATTCCGGATTCGTCAGGGACCAGAAGAGCACCAACCCGTCCTTTTCCGTGCCCGTTGTCCCCGCTCCAGTTGCTGCTGCTCCAGTTACTGCGTTTTGACCGGCTCGAGGCGCAGGACTACCAGCTGCATTGGAGGCTGAGGCGCTGGGAGCAGCAGGAGATGGAGAGCCTGTCGAGTCGACTTGAGTCGGCGGACTCGCGGGTGCGTACGAGACGGCCAGCAAGTCTTCGTTCACTGTGTTCCAGGCAAGACACGACACCGTACGGTCCTGCGTGAGCTCGCATCGGAAAGCCCATAGCTCTTCCAGCTCGGACATGCTCTTTGAGGTGTTTGCACTTGGCTCGGATGATCCAGCACCGACCGTAGTTGGGAAGCCCATTCCGAGCGCGGGGACGACCAAGCTGGGCGGTTCTGGGACCACGGGGCTCATCTCGAGGGTGGGAAAGTCTCGGTATCTCACATGACGCTGGTGATAAACGTTTTGCTGCACTGCGCGCTCGACAATGTTGGCCATGAGCAGAAGCGAAGAGGAGCCCAAGACATGCGACGTGCGCTGGCGAGCGATGATCTCGCCGATGTCGACGTTGGTGTTGGCTCGAGCGTACACGTTGTTGGCCTTTGCGTCGCCACTGCCACCAGCAGGACCTCCGCCGCTTAGGACTCCGCGTGAAGCGTTCGCCACGCTCGCTCCAGCTTGAGAATTCGTCGCCGCGCTCCCAGAACTCGCTCCGTCACCTCCTGCGAAGTCTTGCGAGGCGCCAGCAGCCACGTTGCCACCGCTTTGTTCGCCGACCGCGACGGACGCGTTGGAACCCCCTGAGACGGTCGCGGCTGCCACGGCAGTAGACCGCTGGCTGTCGAACGTCCGAGACTTCTGGCTGTACGCGTTGCTTTGGCCGTGCTTGTCTCTCGCTTTGCGGCTCGGTTTCGACGCGTGATGCTGTCTTGCGCGCAGGTCCTCGACGATATCGCCATCCACGTCCAGTACACAGCCCGGAGATACTAACGTCGCCCCAACGATCTCGTCAACCTGTTGCTTCAGCTGAACGTCGCCGGCGCCGATGCCTCCACCTCCCTCAACTTGTACACCAGAGGCTGCTGGAGTTGCCGACGTTCCGTCCGCAGAGTCTTTAGACTGACCTTCAGTAGCAGTTCCTGACGTCTGCGCCTGAGCGCCGGTACTAGCAGGCCCACCGACGCCGACCTCCTCGACTTCGGCGTTGCTCTCGTCTTCCAGCTTGTCGCAGTCGTAGATGTCCCAGTCTGTGGCCACACAAGCCACATCTCGCGTGGCCGGTGGGGCCGTCATGACCTCCTTCGCCTTCTGGGCGAGCTGCAGCGTCTGTGTTCGCCCCTCGACGTACTTGTCGCTCCCTTTCTTCTGCGCACAAGTGGCCTGGTACCTCTTGTTCCGAGCCGTGACAGCGGCATGGTTGGGCGCGTCTTGCGCCACGCAGACACTGCGCAGCTCAAAGAGCATTTCCGTCGAAGTCTCCGCTAGCATCACAGTGATCGGCACTCGCTGCGCTCGGCCCGAGTTCACTCCTGTTGCAACAGTGAGCGACTTCCGCCCAGTCAGCAACGATCCGTCCTCGACTGCAAGTCCTGAGGCCGCAGCAAGAGGATCACCCGCTTCGTCTTTGCCATCCTGTTGCTCTTCATTGTCCGCCGGAGCTGTAGATGCAGCACGAGCGCTCTCGTCGTCCTCTTGGTTAGAAGACGGCGGGGCCGAGCTCGACGGGGTATGCTCTCCGATACTCAACTTGACCTCTTTGCGAGGCCCCTTGGACCCCATACCCACGACCGACGAAGAGCTTCCACTGTCTGAATCATTGTCGGCTGAAGAGGAAGACGCGTTGCTGAAGAGCATGCTGGCCCCCATCATAGAGCCCCCGACAACAGAAGCACCGATTCCGTGCGAGCCTTTGGAGCGGCCAGCTCTTCCTCCTTTCTTGCCCCGTGGATCGGAGCCACCACTCGGAGTCGAAGGCTTGATCCGACTCACCAGTAGCGATTGAGGCGTGACATCCATTCCGTCCAAGAACACGCGAGTCGAGTGGCTCGAGCCGTGCCCAGAGGCGCCATTCACATTGGCGACGCTTCCGTTCACCCGACGACTGGAATTCGAGACTGAGGAAGCTCCGATGATGCGGGATCGGCCGGTGGTGTCTCGCTTGCTGCCGTGCACTTGCTTGGTGCTGTTGCCCACGAGGATCTTGGCACTTGAAGGTGACGCCATGGAGATTGAAACCCCAATTTGAAAGTGCCAATGAAGATTTGAGGTGGTGAAGCGACGCGCCTTCGCTGCCCTCATACGATACAATTATTTGTATTCCAAAGTACTCGAT